>QEPC01015480.1:885415-905693 GCA_003113815.1 Sphenodon punctatus
CGCCTGTGCTCCCTCCACCTCCACCGCTGCCCCTGCCGCCTCCTCCTCCTCCACCGTCACTCTGTCGCCTGCCGCTCTCTTCCACTTCCCTCCTCGCTCCATCCTGCCACGCGTGCCTGCGACTGATTTCCCTTTAAATCTCCCTCCGTCAGCTGTGTTGTTTCTGGTAGCCCGGCAGCAACGCTGCATGCATTGTCCATGGCTGGGGCTCGTTTCCTTTGGTTCCGCCTGTGGATTGGGGTCCAGGCGTTACTTTTTGTTGGTTCCCGGTGGGGATCTCTTTGACCACGCTTCCCGGGATATTCCCCCCGCTAGCCCGGGAAGCGTGGTTGAAATTGACCCCATGTGCGTATTGAGCGTGGTGAACATCTGGTGCACGCTGAACAGACGTTCCGGGCGCATTGGCCCCGCCGCGGGATTGAGCATGGTTCACTGTGGTTGAGCGTGATCTCGTAATGTCTGAAAATACCCATAATCTGAGATAGATGAAAATTGACAAAAATACCAGTAATTGCTGGAAAATTACAAAAATGGATGGGAAATGGTGGAAAATTTACAGGTGCTGATCTCTACAATAGCGGAAATGTGGAATCAATGAATAGTGAAGAAATACCGATGAACAGTCACAAGTGCTTCCGAAAGGTAGGTTTTTGTGGATGGTATGGGAACACTTGCTCTCACCTCAGTACTACTGCTGAAGCCCCCTAAACAAAAAATGTAAGAAAAGTAAAAGCTCAACAGCTTACCTTGGTGACACTACCCCAGTGAGAGCTTTGGAGTTTAGGACTCCCCTCCCTCCCAGTGATGAAATGCTTAAAGTTCATAGGATGAACATGCTGAGACCAGCCCTCTGACCAAAGTTCTTTTTACCACAGCTATGCAGTATGAGTAGTTTTATTTAAATCCCCAGCACCTGAAGTTCTGAAACTCTGCTTCCATTTTTTAAAAATAAATTTATTTTTCATGGTTGCAAAGAAAACCCTGAGAATGTGAAAAGTCTCAAAAACAAAAACAAACAAATGAAACACCACACAAGCAGGAAAACAATCCTGTAATTTTAAGCCAACCCTATGATTCTTTGGGACCTGATTCATGATGTTTGAATAAGTTAGACTAGAAGTATATTACATTAAGAATATAATGACTGCTTGGCTTGGCATGCTTACTTTGGCCTGTTAAGCCTTCATTATGCCTGATAATGTATGAGAAGCAAGAACCCACTTGACTCTCATGTCCAAAGTTGTGTTTGTGGGTCTGGCAATTATAAAAAATAAACATCTTTTTATTTGCAACCTGGGCAGCTATGGAATGGAGCCACTGAGTGATAATAAGCAGGGACTCACATGATGCTATTTTTTCATTTGTATTTTGGACCAGAGCAACACTTCAAAGATCTTTTATTCTGGACATGGCATATTCATAAATTGTTACTCTGTTAATTTTGTTCTTTTCCAAAATGTGCTTCGGGATGACATTATATTGAAAAAGCTTTGCAGAAGTTCACTTCCATGCTCCATGCCTGTGTGTTGCTGCGACGGTATCATTTATGGTATTAATGACTATACACAGCTATTAAGCTCTTGATACTATGGGTATTTTCAGACATGATGGGGCCTGTATTGGCCCCGTCACGGAAACACCCATTGATCCCCCACCGGTATCAAAACGGTACATCCAACAGATGTGCCAGCTAATCCCGGTGGGGAATCGGGGAGGGGGAGGGGCCACGCGGTTCAACGTGTGGCTGCACAGCCCCGCCCCCTCCGTGCTCCCTACGCCACCCGCCCTCTGGGATATGGGTGGGAAACGCGGCCAATGCGGCTGCAGCGCCTGCCTGCCCCCCCCCCGGGGCATTGACCATGGCCCGGAATCCCGCCGCTGATTCCGGGCCGTGGTCCGGGGACAGACGAGATGATCCCCCTGATCACAGGCAGGAATCACATTGAACACGCAAACGGAGATGGTCCGGGCAGGACTTCGGTTTGCATGTTCAATGTGATTCCCCCTGTGATTCACGGGGGTGAACATCTGGTGGGAGGCTTCCGTTTGCCCCAACAGAGGTTACAAGACCACGATCACCATGTGGGAATTCCCCGTGGTTGAGCGTGATCTCGTAACACCTGAAAATACCCTATCTTGCAAAATTACTTTAATACATGCGTAATGAATAGACCCTCTGGCTTAAATGGAACTATTCATGTGCTTAACTTTAAATGTTTCACAAACTCAAGTTAGAGGTCTTGTCACTTTGCAGTATCAAGTCCTAATATAGTCCTCAATTCAACAAAGCACTTAAAACACATGTGCGTAAATCCCACTGAAGTTAGTAAGAAGTCCCCTAAGTCTTATACGTATGCTAAGTGCTCTCCTGCATACAGATGAACATAAGGATTTGATTAAAGTTAAGCATATCCTTAAAAGAACTGCTGAATCAAAGCCATATTCATGCATTTCTGTTTAATCTACTGTCTGATGGAAAGAAGTGAAAAACGAGGCTAGAAGGAGGAAGAGTAAATTTAAATTCTGGGTACTCCAAACTTGCAGACTCTCAAACTTATTGGATATAGTGATTGCAGGCAAGAAAACAGTCATTTTGAAATAGTATATGTATTACACATGCAAGTATTTTACTTTTGTAGATTTTTATAGATAGCCTTTCAGAAGAAAAGAACAGCCATTAACTCCAGCTCATTCCGTTTTTAAATTGTATCTGTTATTTCGAGCGCTCTTGGCAATGCAGAGAGGTTTTGGAATGTACAAAGAGAGGAGGAAAACACTCCCTAAGACAGAGAGAAACCAAGACCCCAGCAGCCTAGACACCAAACTGACTCATTGACCTTTTATACATTTTAACAGTCAGTATCTCCCACGCTTGGTTTGATTTGTGCCAGGAATCCTCTGAAGACTCACCATTTTGGGCAGCTAGAGAGTCTAGGAATTACCTTTTAGAAGAATAGCATATGTGTGTTAGCCACATCAGGCCTAATCCTCTCCAGCATTGCATCCAGTTTTCCTGAGTCACACAAGTGTAACACTGGCGTAATCTAGTGGTGAATCAGGCCCATTAATTTTTATCTACTTTTTCAATCCCATTAAAAATATTGCTTCTGCAAAAGGTTTGTTACTAATTTGACCATCTCCTTCAAATAAACTTATTAAACAGATGAAGTACTTCTTGCAAATTCCAGTTCATTGAATAAAAAGATTCTTTAAATTAATTTGTTTCTTTTTTAAATTCTTCCAAAACTTTATATGGTTGATATTTGACTCAATAGATTTTTTTCTTTCAACATAGGAATGTGGACATGTAGCCAAATGTGTGCACTCAGCAGCTTCCAACAAATAAAGTCATGCATAAAAATCCAACTTTCCACGCAGCACTTTTGGGTGTTAAATTGACAAGTGACACTATATAATTTGGTAGCATTGGAAAAACTTTGTTCCAGTTCTGAATGTTTTCTATTGTATGGATTCCATCTTTCCTAAGTGCATCTGAAACCTTCTTCCATGTCTTTACTTGATAACAAGAATAACTTGATAAAGTATATGGCTAAGAATCATGGAGAATTATGAGAAATATAATTCAAAATAAATCAATTCGATTTTCACTTTTTCCCAGTTCTGCAGTTCTGCAACCCTTCCAAAGTTTGGCTTTCCTTCTGCTCAACCTTATGAAAAATTACAATTTTCTGCAGAGACCTCTAGAATCACTGCAGTAAGCTGTTTTATGGGCTTAACAAAAATAATGGAAAGACAGTAATTGATTTCAATAGACTTTGGCGTAGACATCAGCAGTGTGGTCCTCCAAGAGAATAGGAGATATTAGTGCAGGCATGAATCCTATTCATTTCAATGGGACTCACTCGCACACTAATTTTAGGGACTGAATGACTTTCACACAAGAGGATCACATTCTAAATTGTTGTAGTTGAATGAGAAGTTCTGTGCTTGAGGCAAGAATTACTGAAATAATAAAGCCTATATTATTCAGGGGGGCAGATTAGACTAGGTCCTTCTGACCATAAAATCTGTGATTCTATGGACATTATTTCAGAATATTGTAATGCTTTTTATATAAGCTTTAACCTGTTCATAAATTCAGACGATACCTCTAGGCCAACCACCTACTTGGATAAAGGATGACTACAACATCTCTGACAGTTATCTGTCCAGCTCCTTGGTGCCTTTAGATGGACACCTGCTGTGATCCACCACGCCCCCAAATGGCACATCCATGTAGAGGCAGGCCACCCTGAGGCAAGGCGGAGCAGGAGTGGAGCAGGTGCTGCCTGCTCCGGACCAGTTCCAGTTGCAGTACACCAGAATATACTGGAGCATCATGAGCAGAGTGGGGCTTCTGAACCCAAAGCACTGATCAGGGGCAGAGCAGTGGTCCCTCTAAAGGACAGCCAGCTGCTGCAGTTCCATTTCTGGGTTGCCCTGGTAATGGCCATAGAACTGTGAGCAGCAGCCTAGAGTAGCTGTCAATCCACTCACAGCTCTATGAAAAGGGGCAGGAGGTGTACGGGCAGGCGGGGGTCTCTGTGGGCATTGGCCACCCCTATGTCTGTCTAAAAGCACACCTTTTTGAAGCCCTCCAGTGATGGAGAGATTACAACCTTCCTAGGCAACTTGTTCCATTGCTTCACAGCTCTTACTATTAAGAAATTTTGCCTGATTTATAATAAAAATCTATGTATCTTTAATTCTTCTTAATTCTTCTATTATTTCCAGTCCTGCCCTCTGTAGCAATTAAGAATTGCTTCTTGTCATCTTCTTGGTGGCAGCTCTTTAGATATTTGAAGACTGCTATCATGCCTCCCCTTAATCTTCTTTTTGCTAGACTAAACAAAGCCAATTCTTTCAATCTTCTCTCATAAGACTTGCTTCCCAGACACTTTATCATCTTTGTTAGGGATGTGCGAATGCAGTTCAGAAGTTTGGAGTTCGGCCCGAACTCGGTCTGTTCGGACGACCGAACCCAAACCCAAACCAAACCGAACTGAACTGACCGAACCGAACTTGATTCTGAACTCTGAAACGACTGAACAGTTCGGTCATTTCGGATCGAGTTCAGATGAGTTTGGGTGGCAAAAATGTGTCACTGGAAGGCAAAACGTGACAGGGAGGGGGAGTCAGCTGAGAAACAGACTTCCAGGCACCAGGGGTGGAGAGGCTTGGAGTAGCAGCCAGCCTGCCCAATCACCATCCCTTTTCTCCTCAGACCACTGGCTTCGCAGTCTGCGATTGGCCATGGGCTAGGCTGCACGTAGCCAATGGGGCTTGCAGTGAGGCGGGCGCAGCAAGAAACAAAACTGATTGCCTCCCCCCTTCCCAACACCTTCTGAGCTAGTCACTGTTCCTGACAGCAGGCGTTTCAGAAGGCTCCCTCTCCCAGCAGTTCCCAGCTCCGCAATCCATTGCCATCCTCCTCAGATTTCACCCATCCAACCCATTTACCTCCATATTATCATTTATTTAGATTACGTTAACTACATTAAGGTCTTATTCTTCGTTTTTATCCCTCCCTGTATTCCCTGTGTTCAATCTTCCTTCCTCCCTCCCCCCTCCATTGAATCCTTACCCTCTCCCTCTTATTCCATCCCTGATTCTCTTCCCCTGTTTTAAGTTTTGGATTTATTTAGAGTAGAATTATTATTAGATTGATTTTCATTTCAGTTTTGTACCCCTCCCTGTGTTCTTTGTGTTTCCCCCTGTGTAATATTGTATATATAGACAGATATTAGATAGATAGTTACTAGATAGATATACATAGTAGTTAGCTTAGTTATAGAGATAGAGAGAGATACAGTGTGTTTGTAGGACAACGCCTTTGTAGTTATTAGGATATTTCATTTAGTTCCATAGGTTTTAGACAAGTTAATAGCAGTTAGATTTAGTGCAGACATAGATATAATATTAGTTTAAAAAAATGAGTAAAAAATAATAATTATAAAACCTTTGTGTGTGTTTGAGTTGGAAGACATGGAGAAGGGAAGTAGGAGAGGTCGGTCTGCTGCCCGTAAGACAGGCAATGGGGCACGTGGGAGAGGTCGTAGGGGCCATACCCACGGAGTGGCAGCAGGCAGCAGGCAGCAGCAGCAGCCCGAAAACATCACCACGCCCCAAACTCCGCAGGCCTGCTTTAGGGCAACAGGCTTCAGCGGCTCAGCAACGCCTCCTGGCAGTGCCCTCCACTGCCATGCAGGGCACTGGAAGGCCTGCAGTACATGTGGCTACAGCTGTCTCTGCTGCAGCTGCAGGAGCAGGTGCTGGTGCTGCTTCCAATGTTCCTCCAGGGCCACCAATGTCCCCCATTGTGTAGCCAATCCCCAGCAGTCCAGAGCTCATGGATCCCACTCCGGCTCTTAGAGACAGGACCCGATCCCCGGGCAATGGCAGTAGGGAGAGAAGTAGCAGCAGCAGCAGCAGCAGCAGCTATAGAGGGGGGCCCAGGGAGAATTCCAGCAGCATGGTCAGCACGGGCAGTCTAGCCTCAGGGTCCCAGTACTCCCCTTCACGGGACATCACCATGATCGCGGACAGTGAGTTATAGGCAGACACTAGTGCCGCAGAGGAGATGTCTGGAGCTGAGGCGATGGCTGACCCTCCTTCCAGAGCTGTGTCACCAGTGCCACCAAGTTCTGCCCCTCCCAGCAGCGCTGGCAGCAGTGCATCATCCGGGATGGGTCGGAAGGCAGGAGGGGTGTGTGTGATCATCTGTCTGGGAACATTTTAAGCTGGTGTGGGCAGATGGTCTCAGAGAGGTGATGTGCACTTTGTGCAATGAGCAGGTGCTTGCCAACCTTGGGACAACTGCAATGGTGAGGCACCTGAAGTCATGCCACAGTCCTCTGCTGCTAAGCGGGATGGCAGGGAAAGTGGAAGCCAGCGGATTCCCGACTGTAGCGGCCAGTCGCCTGACTCCTTCAGCGGGCAAGCATCCTGCACCAATTGCTGCCTGTACCAGCAGGAGCAGGGCGGAAGAACAGCAGCAGGAGCCTCACCAGCAGCGCCATCAGTCCACCATGGAGGAGCTGGGCTGGGGGCAGCTGTCAAGGCCATTGGCAGCAGGGCAGTGTGGCTTTCAAGAGAAAGCCAAGCACCTGTTGGCCAAAATGATTGCGCTGGTTGGGCAGCCTTTCTTAATTGTAGAGGACAAGGGCTTCCAGTAGCTGACTGGGTTCCTGGACCCCAGTTTAAGCTGCCGTCCCGCACCACCCTCAGTCCACTTCAGTACGGACCTCTGGTCCATCAGGAACGCCCAGCATGCGTACATGGTGGTAATGGCACACTGGTGGCAGGACCCAGAGGCAGCTTTTGGGAGTGGCAGGAGGGGTCCCAAAGCAGGGTATAAGTGAGATCTGCTTCAGGCACAAGTCATGGACAGCCCCCACACTGCCAGGAACATTGAGGCAGCCCTGGCCGACATGGTGAGGGAGTGGGTTACGCCAGGCACGGCCTTCACCAAGGGGTGTGTGGTCACGGACAATATACTAAAGGCAGTCCATGACGGGGGCTTCACAAGCATCCCTTGCACAACACACACCCTCCATCTTGTGGTGAAGGGCTCTCTGGGTTTGAGGAAAAAGGTGATTGGGCCAGGCACTCTTAGCTCCCTGGTCGAACGGGGGAGGAAGCTGGTGAGGTTCTTCAAGCGCAGCGTGAAGGGCAGTGAGCCCCTCTGGGAGAAGCTGGCCAAGCAAGGGTCCCCCACCAGCTTACTCCTCCACACCCACCCGTGGATGCCAGCTGCCAAAAGAGACTGTCTCACTTTCTCTATGGCACACCCACACAGACACAAGTCCTGCCCCTCCTGGGGGGCTGTCTGCAAGCTGAGACCCTGCTGCTGCCTGGCACATCTTTGGGTTAATACCTTAACTGCTACATGTGGTGCCAAGTGCGTACTGGTAGGGATCAACAAGGTGTATGAGAGTCTGCCACCTGCCAGCTAGAACTTCAGCACAGAGGTATAAAAGATTGGACAGTGAAAACAAAGCTCTTAACAATAACAACAAATATAACTTTTATTAACAAAACAAACCAACAACATTATAAAACAAAAACAAAACATTTTAAACTAAAAAGGAAACTTATCAACTAGTACTACTCAGTCTTTGGACCTGCCCCCTGGAACTTGGGGGAAAGGCAGAAGGGATGCATGGGAGCTAAGGGCAGGGGGCATCACACCTGCTGGCATTTGGTAGCCGTGTTGCACGGCATAGTCAACGGCCCCTGCCATGGCCGCCTGTCACTGGTAGACTGACTGGCGGAAGAGTTCCAGGTTGGCCATCTCAGTGGAGATGTACTTTGAGATATACTGTGAGTACGCTTCTACCTTCTGTTCCCGGACCTCGACTGCCTGGAACCGTTCCACCAGTCAGTTCTCCATGGTGGCTGCTTGCTGCTGCAGACTGGCCATGAAGTCCCAGATGGGCCTCTCCACCTTGGCCTGAAAGATCCTTGCTGCTGCAGACTCCCGGGGCCCAGGGGACCCCACACCAGAGCTGGAGGAGGGGGAAGGGCTTTGATGGCGTCTCTTTCGCGTTGTCTTCCCCCCCTTCTTCTGGTGCTGATGCTCCAGCTCCACAGCTATGCCAGAGTCCTGCCGCCTAACTTTCTCCCCATGGAGTTTCTCCACGTGGTCAATAAGCTCTGATGTGGTCCTCTCTCTGGCCCTCTTAAATCTTTTCTGGAAGATCTAAAGAACATAAGAAGATAGGAACATAAGAAATGCCATACTGCATCAGACCAATGGTCTGTGTCAAGCCCTGCCTGCGTTCTGTCTCCACAAGTGGGTGGGTGCCAAACTCTCTCTGCAGGGGACTTCCGTTTCTAACAGGTCATAGGGCAATGCATACCCTATTGTTCTAGTCCCCGTGCCTTACCTTTCAGATGGTGAATCCATTGTCCTTATCATACCACCTCCAGACATTGGAGCTTTTCCACCCATGCCCACTGTCTGGGGGTGGCACTGGCGACCTCTGCCTTAGCATTGTCCTCCTGTGCCTGGCATCAGCATTGGAGGATTCCTCATCCTCACCCTCTCTGAAACAGGAACACATAAACAACACCTAAGTAATATCATGCATTTATGATGATGCCTCTAGTCATCCCTCCTTGGGGTGCTAGTAGGGATGGCAAGCGGAGACGGTGACCCTGGCTGGCATGTGCAAATCCTGCCCTCCTTGGCATGCTAGGGGATGCTAGGGATGGGAAATGGAGAGACCCTGGCTGGTACGTGCAAATCCTGCCCTTCTTTTGGTGCTAGGGATGGCAATGGAGAGACCCTGGCTGGCACATGCAAATCCTGCCCTCTTTGGGGCGCTGGGGATGACAACTAGAAAGACCCTGGCTGGGACGTGCAAATACTGCCCTCCTTGGGGTGCTGCTAGGGAGGGATAGCAATAGAGAGACCCTGGCTGGCACATGCGAATCCTGCCCTCCCTGGGGTGCTAGGGATGGCAACTGGAAAGACCCTGGCTGGCATGTGCAAATCCTGCCCTCCCTGGGGTGCTAGGGATGGCAACTGGAAAGACCCTGGCTGGCACATGCAAATCCTGCCCTTATTTGGGGGTGCTAGGTAGGGATGGCAACTAGAGAGTGGAGACCCTTGCTAGGGATGACTGGCAGGCACATGTTTGTGTAGGGGTGCTGCTCGTGCTCATGCCTGACTGCTGGAAGAGCCCCCCACACTAAAGTACCCTCTCTCTCTCTGTAGCAGACATCTGCTGCCACCCACTGATGCCCACTGTTTGTGCCTGACTGATGCCCACCACTCATGCACCCACCCGCATGCCAATGAGCTCTCTCTAATGGCTAGACCCTTTCTTGTCCTCAAAGTAAAAAAAAAAGTTTACAAACCTGGCAGCACCTCCTGTGCCTGCTTGCTCCTCCACCACCGGCTCTGGGACCACCACCACCAAAGATCCAGGGGCTGGGGCAGTGACCGCTTATTCCTCCTCCACCACCACCGGCTCCGGGATCACCACCTTGGCCCCACGGCGTTTAATTAGAACAACAGTTTTCTTCATTTTTTGTTTTAAACAACACACAGCCAACAGTCACCCACCAACACTCACCAACCAGTCAAACCAAAACCAACAGTCAAACCAACACACCACACAGTCAAAACACACAAATCAAAGCCAAACACCCAGCCAGCCACAACACACACACTCTCACCCACACGAGCTCCATATGCACTCGAATTTCCGGTTTCCGACACAATCACGGGATCTCGTGATACCTTTTTCCGAACAACCGAGCCGAACTCAACCGAACCGAACGACTGAACCCAAACTCAGCAACCAAACCAAATGACCGAACCGAACAACCAGACAGAACTGGACTGAACCGGACGACCGAACCTGAACTGCGATCTGTTTGCACATCCCTAATCTTTGTTGCCCTCCTCTGAACCTGCTCCAATTTGTCAATGTCTCTCTTGAGATGAGGTATCCAAAACTGGACACATTACTCCAGGTGTGATCTCAGCAGTGCTGAACAGAGCTTAATAGTTAAATATGCTGACTTAGACACAATGCTTCTGTTAATGCAGCCTAAAATAATTTAGTCTTTTTTGAAGCCACACCCCATTGCTGTCTCATGTTCAACACCTAGAACCTTTCCACATGTGTTGCTGTCAGGACAGGTATCCCCCACTTTATACTTGTGCATTTGTTTTTTCTTCCTCAAATCCAGAACTTTATATTTATATTGGCTGAATTTTATTTTATTTTATTCAGCTGAAATTTCCAAGCTATCAAGATTTTTTTGTATTCTAGTTCTGTACATCATCTCCCCCGTTGATAAGGACCTCTCCCAGTTTTGTATCATCTTCAGATTTAAAAAGTATTCCCTCCACTCCTTCATTCAAGTCATAAAGATGTTGAATAGCACCAGACCAGAACAGAGCCCTGCATGACCCCACTTGACACTGCCCCCCTCCAGTTTGATGATGAACCATTGATGATCATTCTTTGAGCATGGCTCTGCAATCAGCAATCAATCCACCTTGTATTGTATACAAAGCTTACCTTGTAAGCTTGTCAGTGAGGATCTCATATGAAACTTTGTTGCCAAACACTTTACTGAAATCAAATTCTATTATGTCCTCAGCATTCCTTCCATCCACTAAACTAGTTACTCTTTTTAAAAAATGAGAAAAGGAAAGATTAGTCTGACATGACTTATTCCTGACAGATCCATGCTGACTATGAGCAATTACTGTGTTGTCATTAAGGTGCTTACAGACTAATTGTTTTTCAGTCTATTCTAGGGTGTAATTCATCTGGCCCTGAAGCTTTCAATTAGAGCTGAAACTTGGTCCTTAGAAAACTTTGCACTCCACCGGGGATTCCAGTCCTCAGTTTTGAATTTCTAAAGTCTAAAGTTCTGAGAACCAAGGCCAATCCCCAGAAAACTTCGGAAACCTCCATTAAGTGCTGGTGCCATTGCGCATGTGACTAGATTGATCCAGAGGGTTGATCTCCTAGCTTCTCTGAGCTAGGAAACAAAATGTAGTACCATGTTTGGTAGGAGGGGGGTATGGGAAGGGACAGTTGAGAGATGGACAAGCCAGATGGCAAGTTTTGATTGGATGGCAGGGACAAAATAAAAGTGGTGGGAGATACAGCCATTTTTTATTCTCTATGGTGATTTTGGCTGTGTGCACTACCCTGCTGATCTGTAAGTAATTGGCTTGTGCAGGGGGTGCCTGGCTTGCCCTGGAATAAGGGGCAATGCTGGGGGATTGGGGTAGTTGTTTCCACCATGTTATGATTTTGTTTATAAAAAATAAGTGGGTGACACTGCTGCCGCCTCCTGCTTGGCACCATGGAGGCCAGAGGGATCTCTGGCTTGCTTGTCCCCTGGCCTGGGCTGTCCAAGTTACCAGTGCCACACCAATGCCATGCCTTTTTTAAAAATAAGCAGATGTCACTGCTGCGTGCTGCGTGTACTGCTTGTCATCATGGTGGCCAGACGAATCTGCCCCACTCCACTTCCCCTGGCCTGGGCTGTCCATATACTAGGGGCAATGGCAGGGTTGCCACCAGTGCCAATATACTTAAAGTTTGGGGGGTGCTGCTGCTTGGACTGTCTGTTGGCAAGTAGGCAGCTTCCTAGAGGCCAGAGAGGGATCACTTTTTGCTGTGTTTTTTGTGGGCACTGACTCTTCTATGTGAGTTTAACTTTGCCAGGATTTGACTGACCACAGAGGAGATATAATTTCTTTCTGATTAAAATAATATGGTGTGTAGGGAGGGATTTGCCTTACATAGGTGGGCACTGGGCAGGCACAATGGAGGCTTTTTTTGTATGTGTGTGTGTGTGTGTGTGTGTGTGTGTGTGTGTGTGTGAATGTCTTGTTTCTTTTTTGTGGGTGTTGTTTTGTTTTTATGTCTTCTGGGCTGGCTTTTTTTGGATTTCTGCCCACAGTTGTACTTTTATGAGTTTGTCTTCTTGAGCGATTGTCCCATTCTTGCTAGCCTGCTTTTCTGGGCACTGCTTGGTTGGCATAATCATTTCAAAGTGGGTGCACTGCTGATGGTAGACCATGCTGTGGATACACTACTGCTGTTTTTTATTTACTTGTTTATTTCCGCAAGTAGTTGCACTTTTGTGGGTTTGTCTTCTTGTGCGACTGTCCCACTCTTGCTAGCCTGCTTTTCTGGGCACTGCTTGGTTGGCATAATGATTTTAAAGTGGGTGCACTGCTGATGGTGGGCCATGCTGTGGGTACACCACTGCTGTTTTTTATTTACTTGTTTATTTCCGCAAGTAGTTGAACTTTTTGTGGGTTTGTCTTCTTGTGTAATTGTCCCACTTTTGCTAGCCTGCTTTTCTGGGTACGGTTTGGTTGGCATACTAATTTTAAAGTGGGTGCACTGCTAATAATGGGCCATGCTGTGGGTGCTGTTTGCTTTTTTTTGCTTTCTGCACGCAGTTGCACTACTTGGGTTTGTCTTCTTGAGTGATTGTCTCATTCTTGTTAGCCTGCTTTTCTGGGCACTGCTTGGCATAATGATTTTAAAGTGGGTGTACTTTTAAATCATTAAAGAAAAGAGTTCCAAAATTCTGAGTTCCAGAGATTTTCAAGGTCTGGAGTTCTGAGTTCTGAATTCCAGGTCCTCGGACAAAGTTCCAAAATTTAGCCCAGTACTCGGACTGGGTAATCAGAACTTCAGAACTCAGATAGCCTATTCGGTGCAGCCCTACTTTGAATTCATTTGAAGTAGTCAGATACTCTCCAATCACCCTTTATCTATTCTTGCCTACAGTCTTTCTCCCTCTTTGTTCATACACTCTTTGCCAGGCTGGTCACAGTTTCTTTTTTCTGTGAAGACTGAGGCAAAATAGAAATTGAGAAGTTCTGCCTTATCTTTGGGTGAAAACAGAAGTGACCATGCTGCCACAGCAACCAGGCTTGGGAATAGGGATGTGTAAACACGGTTCGGATGTTTGGTGTTCGGGACGAACTCAGCATGTTCGGCCGACCAAACCGAACATCCAAACTGAACGTTCAAGCAACCAAACAGTTCGGTTGAGTTTGGTTTCGTTCGGTTGAGTTCGGGTGGGAAAACCGGGGTAAACAAGCACAGGGAGGAGGGGGGGCAGCTCAGGAGCAGACTTTCTGGCACCCAGCAAGTGGGTGTTCTCCATAGCGGGGGACATTTGCTCCCCGCACTGCCTGAGACTGGAGGCCAAGTTGGTGGAGCAGTTGCTTTTTATAAAGGTCAACCTTCCGCTGCTGGGATTCCCCAAGCTGCCCCCGGTGTACAAGGATTTATGGTGCAGTGGCACACGCCATCCCATGCCAGGGGCAGTCTTGGGCCAGGACTCCTCCTCCTCAGTCTGGGATACTGCTGCTGTGATGAGGTGCTATCCCTCCCTCCCAATGCCTGTTTGCCCACCCAGGTTGCAAAGCTCGAACCGTGCCTCAGTCATCAGCCTGCCAGTGCCTTGCACTCCTGCCAAGCTGCCCGTCCAGGTGGCCTAGATCCAAGCCTGTCTCAGTGTGCCTCCTGTCTTCCGCTCCTGCCAAGCTGTCCGCCCAAGTGGCCTAGATCCAAGCCTGCCTCAGTCTGCCTGCCTTCCTCTCATGCCACTCTGCCTGCCCAGATCAAAGCCTGCCTCAGTCTGCCTGCCAATGCCTTCCTCTCATGCCACGCTGCCCACCCACCTGCCCAGGGAGCCCTTGATCAAAGCCTGCCTCGGTTTGCCTGTCTTCCTCTCATGCCACGCTGCCCACCCAGATCAAAGTCTGCCTCAGTCTGCCTGCCTTCCGCTCATCCCACGCTGCCTGCCCAGATCAAAGC
Source organism: Sphenodon punctatus (assembly GCA_003113815.1). Lineage (NCBI taxonomy): Eukaryota > Metazoa > Chordata > Lepidosauria > Sphenodontia > Sphenodontidae > Sphenodon > Sphenodon punctatus. Next base: position 899,737 of record QEPC01015480.1, read on the forward strand.
CTGCCTCAGCCTGCCTGCCTTCCGCTCATGCCAGATCAAAGTCTGCCTCAGTCTGCCTGCCACTAAGTGCCTTCTTCTCATGCCATGCTGCCTGTCTGCCTGCCCTTGCAAACCCTGGGTGATGTACCCCGCTGGCCCGGTAATCCCACTGCTGCTGTCTGCTGGTCCATGGGTACTCTGCCCTGGCCAATCCAAATGTGCCCAAGCAATTGTGCTGCTTCCATCTGCTGCTGTATGGGAGAACTTCCCTGGCAAATCCTACCATCCTGGCTCCATGGGTGCTGCGTACAGGCAAATCCTGCTGCTGCTGCTGTCTCTGCTGTTCCACAGGTTCTGTGCTCGATCAATCCAAAGTCTGCTGCTGCTGTCATTGCCGCCTCTGCTGTCTGAGCCATGGGTTCTTTACCCGGGCGACCCAATATCTGCTGCTGCTCCTGATTCTGCCTGTGCTGCTGTCTGAGCAGGGTTCTTTACCCAAGCAACCCAATGTCTGCTGCTGCTCCCGATACTGCCTGTGCTGCTGTCTGAGCCATGGGTTCTGTACCCAGGCAACCCAATGTCTTCTGCTGCTCCCGATGCTGCCTGTGCTGCTGTCTGAGCCATGGGTTCTGTACCCAGGCAACCCAATGTCTTCTGCTGCTCCCGATGCTGCCTGTGCTGCTGTCTGAGCCATGGGTTCTGTACCCAGGCAACCCAATGTCTTCTGCTGCTCCCAATGCCATCTCTGTTGTCTGAGCAGGGGTTTGCACTAGTAACCCAATGTCTGCTGCTGCTCCCGATGCTGCCTGTGCTGCTGTCCAAGCCATGGCTTCTGTACCTAGGCAACCCAATGTCTGCTGCTGCTCCCGATGTTGCCTGTGCTGCTGTCTGAGCCATGGGTTCTTTATCCAGGCAACCCAATGTCTGATGCTGCGCCCAATGCTGCCTGTGCTGCTGTCCAAGCCATGGGTTCTATACCCAGGCAACCCAAAAATAGTCCCATGAACCATCAACGAGATTCTGGGACCATCATTCCAGGCATGGGGGGCTGTCATTTCATTCCACTGCATCCAGAAGCAGTCACTCCAGTTCCAAGATCCATCATCTGGGTGCTGCTGCTGCTCGTGCCTGACCAGCCAGCGGTCACTGCTGCCCACACGCCAGCCTTCCCTGCCAGCCTACTCCTCTGCACCCACCCGTGGATGCCCGCTGAAGCTGTTGCAAGAACCCATCTGACCACCAGCACCTGCCACCTGCTACCCGCTGCCAAAAGAACCTGTCTCTCTTTCTCTCTGGCACACCCAGAAAGTCATAAGCCATGCCCTTCTTGGGGGGATGTCTGCAAGTTGAGACCCTGCTGCTGGCACATCTCAGGGCTAATGCTACTACACATGCTGCTGCTGTCAGGTAGGGATCTGACAAGCTGAGATTCTGCCACCTGCCAGAACTTCAGCACAGAGGGATAAAAGATTGGAAGGTCAAACAAAGCTTGTAACAACAAATATAACTTTTATAAAAACTTTTTAAACAACAACAACAAGTCCACACAACTTTATAAAACCAAAACCAAACATATATAAAAGGAAAGGAAACCTAGGGGTCTACTGTTTGGGCCTGTCCCCCGGAACGTGGAGGAAAGGTGAAAGGGGTGCACATGATCTAGGGGCGGACAAAGGCATAAGTCCAAAAAAAGTGGAAAAAAGAACAGCACAACACTAGAAACCAAAGCAAACAAAAATGTTGCAGGGAAATGAGGGTCAGGGCACAGGGAGGCTGAAGGGAAGGGCTAAAGCTGGGAGAGTGCCAGCCTAGGACCTAGAGAGGGGGTAGTGACAAGGTAAGGGAAGACCTCTCAGCCATTCTCCAATCTGAGGGAGAGTGAAACTCATCACAGAGAACTGGCCTTGCCAGCCTCAGAGGACATACAACTCATCACTGAGGTCCAGGAAAGAACAGGGAACAAGGAGTCAAGGAACATAAGCCAAGGAGGGAACAAGAGACCTAGAAGCAAGAGGGAACAGGAAGCTTGGAAGCTAGAGGGGTACAAGGGTCTGGAAAAAAGGGGGACATAGAGAGCCTGGAAACTAAAAGAGTACAAGGGATCAAGACTAGAAACACAACTGGGTCAAGAAAAGTAACACACATACATAACCATAGGCTAGAGGGGCCAGGGAAGAGTGGGAGCAAGAGAAGGGGAGAGCACATGGAACTGAGAACAGCACTAGAACACAGGTGGCAACAATAAGGAAAGAAGCAGAGTGGAGAAAAGAGCAGTTGCTCCACCCAGCTTCCTGTAGCCATCAGCAGGTCTTAAATATGGACTGGTAGCCAATCTGGGAGGCAGGACGGGAGCAATGGGACACAGCTGGGTATGGAGGTGACATTACAAGGATTGGAAGAGCACAGGAGGAGGAGGAGGAGGAAACTGGACTGAAATCAGGCCTGAGTGGCAGCACCAGCAGTTGGGGCAGCCCTCCTTGGGCCAGGGGTTTGAGATCTGGGGCCTGACTCTCTGCTTGTTTGATGGTCTGTAGTAGACCCCCACCATAATATCCTGTCTGTTATTTTCCCCACTTTATCCTTACCCAGATACTCTCAACAGAGAGTATTGCCCGTCTCCAGTCTCCTGGCACTTTGCCTGTTTTCCAAGAGTTTTCAAAGATAGTTGACAGAGGTTCTGAGAGTACTTTCTCACAAGTTCTTTCAGTACCCTGGGGTTTAACTCATCTGGCCCTGAAGACTTGAATGATTCAAATCAATAAAGTATTACTATTAATATAGCACTGCTAATGAGCCTGGCACTGAACCACCATTAATAAGAGACAGTTCCCTACCCCCATTGAGCTTCAAATCTACTATAGACAAAAGAGACAGGAACATAGCAAGAAATGGGGAAACATTCACAACATTGAGAACTCAGAGGTGCACATGATTAATTTAGGGCGCTTCCGGACTTCTGTCTCATCTAATCCCACATTGCGGGATTTTGAAATATCGCGCGAGCGGGTCGTACCATGGCGACCAGCTAGTGTAAAGCGCCCTTAGTTACAGGGGAGAAGAATACCCTGAATGACAGGACAGTAGAGGAATCTGTGAACATGAGGAGCTATATTACCCATTGCACATTTTCAAAGCCACCTATAGGATTTGGGGCCTCTGTTCCCAATAATTTTATTTGGAGTTGGACATCAAATGCCTTAGACACTAAGAGCTCATTCAGATGTGCGTTTAAATCGCACAGCCGCGGCGGCGGCATCGTGCGATTTAAAGCACTGCGCACTTCCGGGTTGGTGTGAATGCACCAATTCAGCCTAACGTGAACTGTTGGAGTGCGGTTTTAAAAGCTGCTCGGAGCAGCTTTCAAAACTGCACTCCAACAGTTTGCGTTAGGCTAAAATATGCACAGTCGGTGCATTCACACCAACCCAGAAGTGCGCGGTGCTTTAAATCGCCCAATGCCGCTGCCACTGCTGTGTGATTTAAACGCACGTCTGAATTAGCCCTTAGGCTATGATCCTGCAAAAACATTTATATGTGGGCTTAACTTTGCTATTTGTTGTTTGGATGCAATATGCTGTAATAATATTTCAACTAATATGTAAAATGAGAGAACTCTATAAAATGAAGTGGTAAAAAACAGACTTTGGCCACTATTTAACTGAATTGCTTGCACTGTTATTTATAATAGACATTGAAATGAAAAATACAAGGGCCTGATTCAATGGCTACTGAAATTAACAGGAACCTTTGTCATCAATGGGTTTGGCTCAAAATTCTGTCAATGCAAAAGATGTCCTCACTGTGTAAATGTTGCAAGTAACCTATTGCACTGGACTATGCTCCCTGCTACCAGTAAACCTGTTTCTTCCAATGTGCCGGATGGGATCAGAGGTCTTGAGTCATTTAATTCTCATAAACAAATTACTGAAACAGGATTTTGTTTCCAGTAGTTCATCTTGTACATTTTCTGTGTTCATCAAAGTGTAAAGCTAGTTTGCTGCATGGATATCTGTTGCCAGAAATAGTAATTTCACTGCATGGAAACCATGGTAGAGGAGGCTCTCCCAGCATCTGCAATTGGATTTCATTACTAAAGCTCCAAATGGAATACAGACAAACAATACCTCCTGCTTTGAGACTGCTAGAGCTTCTCATATTAAATTTCAGTTTCACTGATGACTAACCCAAGTCTACTAAAAGAGATATAACTCAGTTCCTGAACTGCTGGGTTAGTTTTTTCAACTGAGGTGAAGTTAAGACTCAATCCTGTATCTAATTGAGCTAAAGAGCGGGGGTGCTTTTGCCTTGGAAAGTTTCACTAATTCAGATTCTTTTATTCTAACAGTCATGCGGTGTTACACCCTTTGCTCAAATGACTCATGACTTTTTCCCAAGTCAGTATAAACACCGCTTTAACCACTGAGATGCCTACATTTGTACAAATGTCTGAAAGTACATGCATGTAAGAGTGATGCATACAACAGGAATGAAGAGGTTGGTTCAGGGCATCATATGGGCTACATTTCCAAGACCCTTCAAAACTACCTATTTTTTACACAGAGCCTCTGTGGGAATAACTAGATCCATACGGTTTCTCCAATGCCTGCTGCCTAATGAGCATTGACTTCCCACTACTAGGAAAGAAGGAGGGTGTTTTCAGATGAAATTCTATACATCAGGGCCAGCCAAGGAGCCATGGATCCGACTGCCTGCCTGAAGGTGAAGTGGCCAGAAGAACACTCCTGCAAGCCAAGGAGCACCCACTTTTGGTCACTCATGGAGTGGTCCCTCACCACCATGCTGGTGGGAAATCTGGAATACTCCATGCAGGGAAAGCCAAATGGATGTGTGGCAATGGGTGGCCCATATGAATAGGGGTGGCCAGCCAGACCAACAGACAGGTCTGCGAGTACCATGGAGACTCATGGCCCTGAAGGCCACAGCAACTCTGTTGTCATTTGCGGCCTGGTCAACTCGCTGGTCCTGTCCCCACGCTACTGGAAGTCCTTACAGGAGATGCATGTGAAATACAAAACCCTGTTGAGCCAAAGCACCACAAGGGCCCAGCACACACCAGACTCCTAGGGAGATGGAGGAGAAAACTCCAAAAGACATGGAGGACAGCAGCTTGAACAGCCAGGTAAGCAAATGCAACCTGGGGGTGCCAGGGGTCGAACAAAAAAGCCGGTCAAGGATAGAAAGATGACCATTACTTCATGTGTTTATGGGCAAGTACCAGCACAGCTACATCCTTGCAGGCCCAAGCTGCACACGGTGCACCCCCCAAACCACCTATCTGAGGGGCATCCCCTGGTCCGATGAAGAGACCAGGGCCTTTATCAGGCTGTGGGGGGATCATACGGTGCAGGTGCAGCTCATGAGATGCTTCTGCAATGAGGCGGTATACCAACGCATCTTCAAGCAGATGGCGCAGCTGGGGTAGAACAGGGACATGTCCCAGTGCCAGCAGTGAGGAAAGGACTTGAAGCATGAATACAGACCTGCGACAGTGCCTTTGCCAGGGGGCAAAAGCGTGTGGACTGGACACCACTCCCCCAATGCCCAATTCTGCACCAAATGAGCAATCTACACCAAACTCCTCAGACGGTGCACCAGAAGATGAGGGCCACATCTCATCCATCCCAAAGCTGGAGCTGATGTCCATGGACCCCAGTGATGACACTGTGATCCTCCACCTGCACCCCCTTGACCCAGAAAGTCTGCCCCTGCTAGAGATGGGCGAACACAGTTCGGAAGTTCGGAGTTCGGTCCGAATTTGGCATGTTCAGACACCCAAACCCGAACCCGAATACGAACACAAACTGACCGAACTGAACTAGATTCCGAAAGTTGAAACGACCGAACAGTTCGGTTGGTTCGGATCGCGTTCGGGTGAGTTTGGGTGGCAAAAATGTGTCACTGGAAGGCAAAACGTGACAGGGAGGGGGAGTCCACTGAGGAGCAGATTTCCAGGCACC
>QEPC01015480.1:906890-934842 GCA_003113815.1 Sphenodon punctatus
CCCCCCCCCCCCCCCCCGACTGCTAGTGGCAGGGCCTGATTCCTGGGCAATGTCAGTAGGGAGAGGAATAGCAGCAGCACTAGCAGCTATAGAGGGGGGTACAGGGAGAGTGCCAGCATCATGGCAGGCACAGGCAGTCTAGCCTCAGGGTCCCAGTACTCCCCTTCATGGGACATCACTGTGATCACAGACAGTAAGTCAGAGGCAGACACTAGTGCCACAGAAAAGATGTCTGCAGCTGAGGCAATGACTGAGCCTCATCCCAGAGCTGTGTCACCAGAGCCACCAAGTTCTCCCCCTCCCAGCACTGCTGGCAGCAGTGCGTCACCTGGGACAGGCCAGAAGGAAGGAGGGGGGAAAATCCTCAGTCTGGGATCATTTCAAGCAGGTGTGGGCAGATGATCCCAGAGAGGTGCAGTGCACTGTGTGCAAAAAGGTGGTAAAGCATGGGCAGGTGCTCAACAACCTGGGAACAATGGCAATGGCAAGGCACCTAAAGTCATGCCACAGTGCTCTGCTGCTCAGCGGGAAGTCAGGGGAAGTGGATGCAAGAGCGTTCCCGACTGTAGCGGCCAGGCGCCCGGCTCCTTCAGTGGGCAAGCGTCCTGCACCAGCACCAACTTCTGCCTCTAGCAGCAGAAGCAGTATTCCTCCTGCTAGGGGGGCAGAACAACTTCAGGAGCCTCGCCAGCAGTGCCGTCAGTCCACCATGGAGGAGATGAGGTGGGGGAATCTGTCAAGGCCATCGGCAGGGCATAGTGACACTGGCTTCCAAGAGAAAGTCAAGTGCCTGTTTGCTGAAATGATTGCACTGGATGGGCAGCCTTTCTTAATTGTAGAGGACAAGGGCTTCCAGTGGCTCACTGGGTAGCTTCCGTCCCGCACCACCTTCAGTTGGACTGTGGTGCCAGACCTTTACAGGGCTTTGAAGGAGCGGGTGAGGGAACAGCTGGCAGGGTCTGGGGGGGGCCATGGTCCACTTCACCACGGACCTGTGGTCCAGCAGGAATGCCCAGCATGCGTACATGGTGGTAACGGCGCGTTGGTGGCAGGACCCAGAGGCAGCTTTTGGGAGTGGCAGGAGGGGTCCCGAAGCAGGGTATAGGTGGGCCCTGCTCCAGACACAAGTCATGGACAGCCCCCACACTGCCAGGAACATTGAGGCAGCCCTGGCCAGCATGGTGAGGGAGTGGGTTACACCAGGCACGGCCTTCACCNCATGGTGAGGGAGTGGGTTACACCAGGCACGGCCTTCACCAAGGGGTGTGTGGTCACGGACAACGCGGCCAATATACTAAAGGCAGTCCATGACGGGGGCTTCACAAGCATCCCTTGTGCCGCACTCACCTTCCATCTTGTGGTGAAGGACGGTCTGGGCTTGGGGGAGACAGGGATTGGGCCAGGCACCCTTAGCTCCCTGGTCAAATGGGGGAGGAAGCTGGTGGGGTACTTCAACCGCAGCGTGAAGGACAGTGAGCTCCTCCAGGAGAAGCAGGCCGAGCAAGGGTCCCCTGTGCACCAGCTGATCCAGCATGTCTCCACCAGGTGGAATTCCACCTTCCCGATGCTCGAGCGGCTTCTTGAGCAGAAAGCTGCCCTGCATGAGGTGGAGCTGGAGACAGACATTGAGGCACCTCCAGGGTACAACAGGGAGGAATGGGAGATGATTGCTCAGACGGTCTTCGTCCTGAGACAGTTCCTGGCCATGACGGAGACCATGAGCATCTCCACCGCCACCCTAAGCCATCTGACCCCACTGGTCCATAGTCCCAAGAGGAGCCTGGATGAGATTCTCAGGGGGTGGGATTGTGGCCCTCCGGGCAGGAAGATCTCCAATGAGGCACTTGACCTGGCACGGAAGCTGAAGGCGGGGCTGAATGCACACTTTGATGAGCTCCTGCGCAGGGAGGAATATGTCCTGGAAACCATGCTTGACCCCAGGATCAAGGGCAGCATGGCATGTGAGACAGCGGTGTATGGCCTCCGGAAAGGTACGCTGGTGCAGAAGGTCTGGCAGGCAGAACAGGCCATGCAACAGGATGCCCCTGGGGATGGTGGGAGTGGGATCAGCGACCCCTTCCAGCCATCTGGGTCTATCCCTGCCACCAGTCCTAGCGGTAGCAGCAACACCAGCAGAAGGATGCGCAGCAGTAGCAGAACCCCTACTAGTGCCAGCAGCCATGCATTGATCCCAGCAGCGATCCCTTGGCCTACTGGGCCGGCAAGGCCAACGTGTGGCTGGCCCTGTCAAAAGTGGCCAAAGGTATCCTGTCCTGCCCGCCAACCAGTGTCCCCAGTGAGTGGGTGTTCCCTGTGGCGGGAGACATTTGCTCCCTGCACCACCGGAGACAGGGGGTCAAGGTGATGGAGCAGTTGCTCTTCTTGAAGGTGAACCTTCTGCTACTGGGACTCCCTGAGCTGCCCCTGGACAAGGAATGAGCTTCCCTTGGACAAGGAATGATGGCATCCCCATCCCATGCCAGGGGCAGGCGGGACAGGGCTCCTCCTTCTTCTCAATCTGGGCTAGGGCTACTGCTGCTGTGCTGCTGAGGTGCTGCCCCTCCCTCCCAATGCCTGACACCCACCCTGCCTATCTCTCTCTCTCTCTCTCTCTCTCTCTCTCTCTCTCTCTCTCTCTCTCTCTCTCTCTCATACTAGATGGCCTCGGCCACCTTATCTGACTGACCTCATGACACAGGGTGGCATTGGAAAACAAACTGTAAGCCTGCCAGCTGGCCTATGGCTACAAGTTCTTGGTCCACCTATGTGACAATGACTGCCTTTCTTTCTCATGCACTGCACAGTCTTTGCCAGCCTATCTGAATGCCCTGCTGCCAATGACCCAGCCTGCCTATCCTACTGCCTCCCATGCCATGCTGCTTGTCTGCCCACCCAGCTTGTCGCCAAGCTCAAAGTATGCCTCAGTCCACCTTCCTGCCTCTCATGCCAAGGTGCCTGTCTGCCCACCCAGGTTGCCTAGTTCAAAGCCTGCCCAAGCCCACCTGCCCTACTGCCTCTCATTCCACGCTGCCTGCCTGCCCAGGTTCCAAAGCTCAAAACTGCCTCAGTCTGCCAGATTGCTGCTCATGCCAAGTCACCTGACTGCCTACCCCAGCAACCAATGTCTGCTGCTGCTAGTACCAGTGGCCCCCAGGCCTATATGCTGTCTGTGACAAGGGTTCTGGAGCCTGTAATTCCTCTCACAGAGGCAATGTCATTCCACTGCATCAAGAAACAGCCACTCCAGCCCCAGCACCCGCCATCGGGGTTCTGGGACCAAGTTACAGGCAGGGAGGGCTGTGGTCAATATGTATCTAGAAGCTGCCACTCTAGTCCCAGGACCCACCATCATAGGTCTGGGGACATCATTCCTCTCACAGAGGCGATGTCATTCCAATGCACCAAGAAACAGCCTCTCCAACCCCAGGACCTGCCATCAGGGTTCTGGGGTCAAGTTACGTGCAGGGAGGGCTGTGCCCAATATGTACCTAGATGCTGTCACTCTAGCCCCAGGACCTACCATCATGGGTCTGGGGCCATCATTCCTCGCACAGAGAGCCGATTTTCCAAAGCATCAAGAAACAGTCACTCCAGCCCCAGGACCCGCTGCCAGGGTTCTGGGGCCAAGTTACAGGCAGGAAGGTCTGTGGCAAATATCTAGAAGCTGCCACTCTAGCCCCAGGACCCACCGCCATGGGTCTGGGGCCATGATTTACCGCACAGGGTGCTGTCATTCCACCACATCAATAAACAGCCACTCCAGCCCCAGGACCTGCCATCAGGGTTCTGGGGCCAAGATACAGGCAGGGAGGGCTGTGGCCAATATCTAGAAGCTGCCACTCTAGCCCCAGGACCTGTTATGGATCTGGGGACATCATTTCTTGCACAGGGCACAGCGCCCTGTACAAGGAATGATGTCCCCAGCATCAAGAAACAGCCACTCCACAGCATCAAGAAACAGCCACTCCAGCCCCAGGACCCACCGTCAGGGTTCTGGGTCTTATGTTACCGGCAGGGATGGCTGTGGACAATACCTAGAAGCTGCCATTCTAGCCCCAGGACCCACCATCATGGGGCTGGGGCCATCATTCCTCGCACAGAGAGCCTTCGTTCAACTGCACCAAGAAACAGCCATTCCAGCCCCAGGACCCACCATCCAGGTTCTGTGGCCTACGTTACTGGCAGGGAGGGCTGTGGCCAATACCTAGAAGCTGCCACTCTAGCCCCAGGACCCACCATCATCGGTCTGGGGCCATCATTCCTCGCACAGAGGCAATGTTATTCCACCACATCAAGAAACAGCCACTCCAGCCCCAGGGACCTCTGTCAGGGTTCTGGGGTCAAGTTACAGGCAGGGAGGTCTGTCCCAATATCCAGAAGCTGCCACTCTAGTCCCAGGATCCACCATCATGGGGCTGGGGCCATCATTCCTCACACATCCTAAAATCATCTTAAACTTCTCCTTCAGGCCAGTATCCTTGTTCTGTGACTTTGCCATGGTTAGCTTAAAAAGTGTCAGGGAACTTCCACCCTCTCCAGCCAGCAGGCACCTGCCCCTGCCCAGCCCCCTTAGCCCTATCCCCTCATCATTCTTAGCCTGGACCCCAATGCTCTTGGACTTTAAGGTGCTGATGGCTCCCATGCATGGGGCCATCAATAAAGTATGTCACGCAAGGCGTGCAGATTAGCAAAGTTGTGCCAATGGGTGACAATCGAGGATAAGGGGATTGGTCACATGACATTATACCCATATGTTTGTGTCTATGTCAGTTATTTTGTATGTGGGTATTTAGGTAGGTGTGGGTGGGCAGTTTTACTTGCTTTCCTGTCTCACCTCAGTCTCTAGACCTCCCAGTTGCCATCATTCCACTCATGGAGATGTCCCCCAGGCCTTGGCCTATATGCTGTCTGTGCCAAGGGTTCTGTACCATGGCCACCAATGTCTGCTGCTTCCAGTGCCGATGGCCCCCAGGCCAGGCCTACATATGCTGTCTGTTCCATGATGCTTTTCTGTACCATGGAGAACAATGGTTCTGTACCCTGGCAACTCACTGTCTGCTGTTGTCTGTGCCAAGGGTTCTGTACCCCAGCTTGCCACCAAGCTCAAAGCCTGCCTCAGCCCACCTTCCCGCCTCTCATGCCAAGGTTCTTGTCTGCCTGCCCAGGTTGCTGCCAAGAGGGAGAGAGAGACAAATAAGAGAGCGAGAGAAAGTCTCCCCACTGCTAAAAGGAGAAACAGACACGATCCTGTCTCTTATACACATCTAGATGTGTATAAGAGACAGGTCAGAGAGAGAGGGAGGGAGAGAGAGGGGCTCCCCACTAGAACGAGAAAGATGGGGTGGAGGGGAGGCCAGCTCAAGCTGCTACCTGCCAGAACCAGGAAGAACTCCCATCTGTGCTCATGCGCCGAATGCCTACAGCAGCAGCAAACCTACCAGAATGAGATGGAATATAACGCAATGTATTCTTTGTGCCTTCCTGCCTGTGTGCATTCCTGTACCTGCTGCTACCACCTATCGCACAATTATTCAAGTGCGCCCAACAATGCATTAATTCGAGGGACATAATTATCATTAAACTAAACTCACAAAGGCTGTCACTGGGGGCTGCATTCCATTCCACTGCATCCAGAAGTCCGGTGCCCGCATGACAGCCAGCCTGCCCCCCCCAGACTACAGACTACTTCTCCGCACCCACCCGCAGATGCCCACTAAAGCTGCTGGAAATACAAGCCCCTCTGACCACCAGCTCCCGCCACCCGCTACCAAGATCAGGAGCCTGTCTCTCTTTCTCTCTGGCAGTGGCACACCCACACAGACACAAGCCCTGTCCCTCCTGGGGGGCTTTCTGCAAGTTGAGACCCTGCTGCTGCCTGGCACATCTTTGGGTTAATACCTTAACTACGCTACATGTGGAGCCTGCCAGATGCTGCTGGTAGGGATCGACACTCTGTATGAGATTCTGCCACCTGCCTTCCAGAACTTCATCACATAGGGATAAAATATTGGACAGTACAAATGAAGCTCGTAACAAGAAATATAACAACTTTTATTAAAACTATTTAAACAACAACAAGAACAACAAAACAACAACAACATTATGAAACCAAAACCAAAAATGTAAAGAAAACTTAGAAAGGAAACACTATTAGTATGAGTCTCTGGGCCTGTCCCTCAGGACTTGTAGGAAAGGCAGAAGGCACTGAGGTGCAGCACAGGACTGAGGGGTGGCCACCCAGTCCTCTTCCATCTCATAGCCGTGGGAGATAGCAAACGCCATGGCCCCTTCCAAATCCCGATGCCACCTGGAGACCGCCTGGTGGTACAGTCCCAGGTGTTCCATCTCTGCGGAGACGTACTGGCCGTATGCCTCCACCTTGAGTGCCTGGAATTGTTCCATCAGGCAGTTCTCCAGGCAGCGCACGCCCTTCATAATTTGGTGGCCAGGCCTCCCAAGTACGGCCTGAAAGGCCTTCACCACAGCAGACTCCTGGGACCCGGGGGACTCCATATCGGGACTGGAGGAGGGGGAAGAGCTTACATGCCGTCGCTTCCGGGTTGCCTTCCCCCCCTTCTTTGGGTGTTGTTGCTCAGGCTCCACAGCCACTTCAGAGTCCTCCTGCTGCCTCACTGTCTGGCCATGGAGCTTTTCAATATGGGTGATCACTGATTAGCCCCGACATGGTCCCCTCTCTCTGCCTCCTTAATCTTTTGCCGCAGATCTAAAGAGCATAAAAAGATAGGTACATAAAAAGTGCCATACTGCATCATACCAATGGTCTGTGTCAAGCCCGGCCTGCATTCTGTCTCCACAAGTGGGTGGGTGGCCAATCTCTCTCTGCAGGGACTTCCATTCCTAACAGGTCATAGGACAATCCATTCCCTGTTGTTCCAGCCCCTGTGCCTTACCTTGCACATGGCGATTCCATCACCCTTGTCATAAAACCTCCAGACATCGGAGCAGTTTTTCTGCCAACTGTCTGGGGGTGGCACTAGCGAGACCGACCTCCGCCTGGGTATCCTGCATGGTGGGGCACCAGTGCCAGCATCTGATTCCTCTCTGAAACAGGAACACATAAACAACACCTAAGTAATATCATGACTTTATGATGATGCATCTAGTCCTCCCTCCTTGGGGTGCTAGGGATGGAAATGGGAGATGGTGACCCTGGCTGGCATGTGCAAATCCTGCCCTCCTTTGTGTGCTTGGGATGGCAATGGAGAGACCCTGGCTGGCATGTTCAAATCCTGCCCTCCCTGGGGTGCTGCTAGGGAGGGATGGCAAATGGAGAGAACCTGGCTGGCACGTGCAAATCCTGCCCTCCTTGGGGTGCTTAGGATGGCAATGGAGAAACCCTGGCTGACACATGAAAATCCTGCCCTTATTTGGGGGTGCGTAGGGATGGCAACTGGAGAGTGGAGATCCTTGCTAGGGATGACTGGCAGGCACATGTTTGGGTGGGGGTGCTGCTTGTGCTTGTGTCTGACTGCTGGAAGAGCCCCCCACACTAAATTACCCTCTCTCTCTGTGGCAGACATCCACTGCTACCCGCTGATGCCCACTGTTTGTGCCTGACTGATGCCCACCACCCACTCACCCGCACACCAGTGAGCTCACTCTAACGAATAGAGTCTTAAGTTTCTTATCCTCACAGTAAAAAAAAAATTACAAACCTGGCAGCAGTGGCAGCAGCACCTCCTGTGCCCACTGGCTCTGGCTCCTCCTCCACCACCAAAGGTCCAGCAGCGGCCGGAGGAACTTCTTCCTCCACCACCGGCTCCGCCACCTTGGCTTTCCTCCAGGCCCGACATTTAATGATGGTGGCACTGGTCACCGTCTTCTCCATTTAATTTTTTATTTTTTATTTAAACACACAGCCAACACACACAGCACCCACCAACACTCACCAAACAGCCAAACCAAAACCAACACACACCACACAGCCAAAACACACAAATTACAACCGAACAACCAGCCAGCCACAACACACACACTCTCATCCACACAAACTCTGCACGCACTCGAATTTCTGGTTTCCGGCATGATCACAGGCTCTCGCAATACTTTTTCCGAATGTCCGAACCAAACCGAACACGACCGTACAGTCGAACCCGAACACGTTGACCAAATCGAATGGCTGAACCGAACTAGACCAAACCAAACAGTCGAACCCAAACTGTGATCTGTTTGCCAATTCCTAGCCCCTGCCCATGAAGTCAATGGGGGTGCAGGAGAAGGGGGTCAGAGAACATGGATGCCGTCAATATACCCCCTGAGGAGAACAGTATGTTAATGCACCTGGGGGAGGAGAGCCAAGGTGGAAAAGGTGACAGAGAGTGGCAGCCAGGAGCAACTGGTGGATTTGGAGGCTAGTGGGGCAGTGGGCAGGTTGAACCTGCCACTGGGCCTAGGGGCGGAGCCAGGGCAAGGGTAGGCCAGTGACGTGGCATAACCCAGCAGCAAGGAGTTCCCAAGGTTAACATTGGATGGACATTATATTAGTTAATGCTGGGAACGCTGCTACATGAAGCACTGCCACTGGGGGATAGAGAGCCCTCTTACTGGGGTCCCATCCACTCTCTCTCTCCCACTGGGTCCAAATTAACCATAGTAGGTTAAAAACAATAGATCATGTTGCCATCACCTACCTTTATCCTGAACCCTCGAATCTTAGATTTTCATGGCATCTTTGGCCACCTGTAGTCTTCTGAAGATGTAGGCTTTGGGACAAGCCTTCCTTCTGGCTTGGAGAACTGGGAGGACTGATTTAGCTCCCTGAGTTAGCGACAAGCTGAATCAGAAGAAAACGAAAGGGAAGAGAAGGACAAGACAGAGGAGAAGTAGGAGGGAAAGGGTTTGGTTTTGGTGCACGAGAAGAGGAAGGGGAAGAGGTGGGTTCAGTGGGGGACAGGAGAAAGGGGTCTCCTTGTTGTCTTCAGCCTTCTCTTCTGCCATGCTCCTACTTACTTTCTCCTCTGTTCACAAGGAGAACAGTTGCAGGCCTGGATTGTAAGCAAACCAGCCACATCCAGATCTGCATCCCTAGTAGCTACACCTTGGCAGCCAAATGCCTGTCCAAGCACACAGGCCTTTTTTTTTTTTTAAAGGCCAGTTTCAGGGCTGCATACATTGCCACCAAACCAGGCACACCCTGACCAGCATCCCTAGTAGCTACACCCTATCCCCCAAAGCCAAATGCCTGTCCAAACAGAGAGGCCTTTTTAAAACAGTTTGCCCTGTTGCAGGCTGGCACTGCAAGCAAAACAGGCCCTTCAAGACCAGCATCCCTAGTAGCAACCCCCTATCCCTGACAGCCAAATGCCTGTCCAAGCAAACAAGACTTTTAAAAATGTTTGCCTTGTTGCAGGCCTGCATTGGATCGGGGGTAGGGGGTAGCCTCACAAAATGGCTACAGCCTTTGCACATGCCTGGGGGAGGAGGGGGGAAACCAGCAGTGCACCAGCAAACACACAACAAGGCAGCAAAAAAACCCCACCACTGAAACCGTATTTTAAGCCAACCATATTATCCTCAACACACTACAAAAGCAACAGCGAGGAGTTCCACTTGTCCCCCAAAACATGGTTCACTTCACATCTTTTGCACCCCCCATGTGTCTCCCAGTCCATCCCCTCCTCCACTGTCTCCCACAGCATCCCCCTCCCCCAACCGCATTCCCTAGCCAGACTCTCTGAGTTCCCTCCTCCCTCATTGTCTCCAAGTGCACCCTTCCCCATTGTCTCCCAGTCCATCCTTCCTCCACACCACCCCAGCCCCATTCCAAAGTCAGACTGCCCTCCCCCCAGCCCCATTCAGCCTCCATCCCCCATTCCTAATTCCCCCCCCCCAGCTCAGTCCCATTCTGGACCCAGTGGCTGTCTCCCAGTCCACCTCCCCCCCGTCCCCCCAGCCTGGCCCCCTTTTCCCCCAGTCTCACATCCCCCCTCCCCCAATTTAATACTTACCCCACTTCACGCAGCAGGAATCCGGATACTGGTCGGGTCTGGTCCAATGCTATAGTCCCCTCCAACGATGCCAGGACACTCAGACTCCACAAAATGGCACCACCGCCAATGCATGCAGCTCAGCAGAGCATGCGTGTCCTCACAACCAAAACAGTGCTGCCTTCCTGCCCCAGCCAATTGCCTAATCCTGGATCCAGCACGCAAGTGCACAGTCGCCTGGGCGCTTGCAATCAGCGTCCAGTTGCTGTTTAAAAATTGAGCCCATAGGGCTCAATGAAAACTTGTCCCCTAGTGGCTGTACTGAGAAGCTGCACTTGGACAGCTCCCCCTAGCCGCCTAAGCTCATTCCTGTTATGTTTTTCCCTTATGGGACTGCATCAGCAGCTTGATCCAGTCCCTCCCCCAGGCTGGGGGGTGGGGTCTGGTTGGGAGAGAGTGAGCTGCTCAGAGTCAGCTGAGCTTAGCTCACTGCCCCTGCTCAGTCAGCTCATCACAGACGGCTGAGCTGACAAATGTAAACAGAGGAGCCCCCTCCTTCCTGAAAATGAGCAGCATCAGCTGCTGGGGGCATGCAAGCAGCATTATGACTCATTTCAAGGCACTGACTGCAGGTAAGGCTGTGTGTGCAGGGGGCGCAGGGCAGAGGGCACAGGAGGGGTATTGCCCCTGATGCCCTCGGGTGCACACCACACCTGGTGGCAGCTGAGGAGTGCCAACTCAGGACCCTACTACTGTCATCCTACACTGTGTTCACAGGTGACTGGGACCATGAAGGGATGCCAGAAGACCAGCCCCAGGAGTCAGCATCCTGGCCAGGAAAGGGACAAGTGGGTGAAAGGGCATCAAGGCGGGATCATACAGGGTTGGGAGTCACACCAGTGGGGAGGAAGGCACAGGCAATAGTGAGCGCCAAGGCAGAACTGTGGACAAGCAGATGGGGGCATACCTCCCAACCCCCAAACAAAGGAATGGGGGACAAAGCAGACATATACTCCAGATATAGACATATATCTGCAAATGCAAAGTAACCCATGGTTCAGCTATATGGCTGGGATGTAAGAAAACAAATCAAGAACAGTTCAGGTCTCTCATATCCATACAATAACCCCCCTTATAAGCCGCATAAATCCTTGCCCTGGCAGTCATCCTGTCCAAGCTTCATCACAGCACTGCCCCTAATGGCCCAGCAAGTGCACCCCCATGTCAAATGAGTGTTACAGTTAGTTCATCTGTCCTTCTGCCACTAATGCTGTCCCCCCATTCAAGCCATGTTTCCTTCTTTGTGGATTCCCACAGACAGATCAGCCTAACTGAGAAGCTGGTCTGAAATATTGTTAGAAAAAGTAAATGTAAATAAAGACATCCCATCAGCCCCTGACAAGGTCATGGTCTGTAGCCTTGACCTGCTGATGCATTCCAAGGGAAATAGTTAGAACCAATAGCTGCACATCAATGACTCAAACAGAGGGGAGGGGTGGGGTGGGTGATGAACGTGTGTTGTAGATAAGTTAAAAGACTGCAAGTACAAGAGTAATCAAGGAGAGGACAATAGGGAGTCCTTTATCTGTAGCATGGGAGGGGCTGCTATGAGCTTGCCTGAAGACGTCCACTTGGCACTGTCAAGATGGAGACGCCAATTCATTGTCCCCTGTAGCAGGGCACAGTATCTATGGTCTAAGGGCCCTTTAAGACTGCGCAGCTATGACCGTGCAATCTAAGCTGTAGGTGCCACCAGAAGTGAAGGATAGCACCTAATTGAGTCAAAGCAGCTGTAATTGGGCGTTGCCACCCAATCTGGATAAAGAAAGCAAGCCAGCAGAAGAAGAGGCAGTTGGCAGCTGACACTGAAGGAGACAGGAGCTAGGCTGAACTCTGTCTCCGAGCCAAGCCAGAGAGGAGTGCTGGACTTGGGAAGGTTTGTTGGGAAGAGTATTTTACCCAGAAGCCTGGAGACTGCTGTAAGTGAAGGGCAGAGAAGTTTGCCTGGCTAAAGAGACCTTGAAAGATACTGTATAAGCTGGAGGCCTGAGCCTGGCTTGGGAACTGGATAGATAGGGATTGGGGTGGCAGAGGGCTGATTCCTGGCATTTGAGAGACTCATGTATATAGACTTTGTTTGGTGGAGCTGTGTCAGACTGGCAAAGTGAATAAAAACTGAACTAATTCCCTGAATAGACACTATGTTTGGGCCATAATCCTGTCAAGACTTACCCTGGTAAAGTGTGAACCTGTCACATCCTCATTGATGGCTTTCAAATTGCTCCCCCTCATTCCTCCCTTTCTAATCTGACACAGTACACCAGTGTCCTGTGACTGTGGGGCAGACAGCAAAAGAAGTATGAAATGCAGGGCATTCCAGTCAACCCAGAACACTAGAAAGGTATGGGTGGAGAATCACACACCAGGGCGAGATAGCAGGAGCATGGCCCCCAGAATTAATGGTTCTCCCTGTTGTTTTGCAACAGATGTGGAACTATAACAGGCACAGCCTGGCCCACTGACACTATCAGCCAACACCCTTTGGAACTGGGAACTCTGAGCATGGAATTGCCAGTGAAGGGAGGACATGGCAAGGGAGCTGATGGAGGAAATCCAAAATTTTATTTATTTCACATTTTACCCCGCTCTTATCCATAGACTCAGGGTGGCTTACAGCATTAAAAATATAAAATAAAATACATTAAACTCTCTTAGAACCCCAACATCATGACAACTATCCTTTATCCCCACCTATCCTCGTCCCCATCTATCCTCGTCCCCAAATCCCCCTACCCAATACCAAAAAAATCATGGCATGTTGTCATGGGGGTTGGGGGAAAAGATGTGGAAGAAAAGAGAAAGGAAGGTGAGAGGGGAAAGGGGGCAGGGAAAAAGGGGCGGCTTCCTCTTGTCGTAAGCAATCTATCTGAGTATAATAATCCCTCAGGGTGTTGGGTGGGCTTTCCCTCCTACTCAGAGGGCAACCCGTCTCATCATTGGGATAGTAGAGAGGAAGCCAATTGCCCCAGGGGAGGGAAAGTACAAAGGAATATATCAGTCATTCAGGGAGATATACAGGAACCTGGACACCGTGAAGATCTGTGGCAGGAAGGTAGGGGGAAATGGTCCTGGGGAAGGGAGCAGACGGGAAGGGATGGCAGGGAATAAGGAAGGTGAAGGGGGATAGGACTTGCACTCAGGGAAAGGGATATGGTAAAGGAAGAGAAGGGAGGGCTTGAGGATATGGAACAACAGGAGCTAGGGAACCAAACACCAGAATCTTAAACCACGTATACAGGAGCACAAACTAAGACTTAACAAGACAAACAGATCACCACTCTTACCACCATTCACTCTACACCAGGAAGGGGGAGAACACCAGGAACAGTCACTCAGGTCTCACTCTTGATCAAGGTTTCAGGCAACAAGGAGCAATACAAGGTACCAGGGGGCCAGCTTCTCAAAATGATTACCGGCGGCTGCTTCTAGCCCCGCCGGTGTATTATATAGCCGGAAGCCCAAAAGGGATTAGCGTGCTCAGGGCGGGGCCTCAATCTGCCTCTGAGCCTCCCCTTATGAGCGGCATGCTTGGAGCCTGGGCGGGGCCTGAGTTCTCCTGCAAGCATGGAGAGGCCCCGCCCCCTAATCATGGCGAGCCTGATGCCTCTGATCTCTCTTCTTCCTAGGATGCCTGCTAATTCCAATCCCCCTATCAGCGTGAACCCAGACAGTACCCCCCCGTCCAAGTCCCCCCCTCCCACCAGGGTTCTAAGACCAGGCCGAGAGGGGTGGCGTAGGTGAAAGGTTCGAATAAGGCGGGGGGCATGGATATTCATAGCAGGTTCCCAAGATCGCTCCGTGGGTCCATAATGCTTCCAATCCACTAAATAATATAATCGTGAACCAGAGATGCGGGAATCTAAGATGGCTCGAACCTCATATTCGGAGCCACCAGGTAGAAGAATAGGAGGGGCAGGAACATCACGTTGGAGGGGATAACTCGGAATTTGCGCCTTTTTCAAAAGGGACACATGGAAAGAAGGGTGTATGCGTAGATGGGTTGGTAACCCTACAGTGTAAACGACTTTGTTCAATTTCCGCGTAATGGGAAAGGGCCCCATATAAGCATCATCAAGCTTAGCAGAGGGGCGTAGAGAGGGGTAGTTTCGACGCTGTACCCATACAAGGTCACCTACTTGAAAGGAGGGTCCTGGGAGATGAAGTTTATCGGCGGAGGCTTTATAACGGGCACGGGCATCCAACAGATGTTGTTGGGCCACTCGTTGGGCTTTATGAATAATCCTCATCAATGCATCTGCGGCTGGTACCGACGAGAGGGGAGCATCTGGGAAACAAAGGGGAGGGTGAAAACCATACGAGACATAGAAAGGTGAATTTCCCAAGGAGGCGTTGGGGCCATTATTGCACGTAAATTCAGCAAGGGGTATATGTTCCACCCAATTGTCTTGAAGGTAAGTACAAAAGCAACGCAAATATTGTTCGATGTGTTGATTTACACGTTCAACTTGTCCGTTCGCCTGAGGATGGTAGGCTGTAGTAGGCCAGAGGTTCACCTGAAGAAGGGTAAAAAAAGCCTTCCAAAATCGAGAAATAAAATGGGGGCCTTTATCTGAAACAATCATCTTTGGTAGGCCATGTAAAAGTACTACTTCTCAAAGAAGGAGACGAGCAGTGACTGGGGCCGAGGGTATCCCTTTACAGGGAATGAAATGCCCCATCTTAGTGAAATAATCGATAATAACCAAAATAGAGTCGTATCCTGCTGACTTGGGAAGGCCAACTATAAAATCCATAGCAATATTTTGCCAAGGGCCTTTGGGATTGTCGGTAAGCTGTAATAACCCTACAGGTAGAGTCCGAGGGGTTTTAGTACGCGCACAGGTGGGGCAGCCTTGAACATATTGTTTAACATCCTTACGGATGGAGGGCCACCAAAAGGATCGTGAAATCAAGGAAAGAGTCCTTTGATATCCTGGATGTCCTACAAGGGGAGAATCATGGTGAGCCCATATTACCTGTGGCCGGAACCTGCAAGGAATAACTACCTTTCCTTTATTGAAAGCCAGCCCATACCGTTGTTGAAACTCTGGACGTAGCGGCTCCTTTTGAGATACGGCTCTTAGTTGTGGTAGAGATGGGAGGGTAACCGCAATAGTCCGAGAACATAGGATGGGTCCTTGGAGATCTCCTTCCTTCTCGATATGAGTGTAATACCGGGATAGCGCATCCGCCATGGTATTTTGAGAACCGGGACGATACTGTATCGAGAAACAAAAACGTGCAAAAAATAATGCCCACCTTGCATGGCGTGGATTATTGATACGGGCAGAGTGTAGATATGATAAATTCTTATGGTCCGTATACACCAGGATGGGATGGGGGCCCCCTTCAAGGAAATGCCTCCAGGTCTCAAATGCAGCCTTAATAGCTAATAATTCCTTATCCAAGATAGGATAGTTTCTTTCAGCTGGGGTCAATTGGCGTGAGTAGAAGGCACAAGGAAGTCGACGTTTCGAAGGTTCATGGACTTGAGTTAACACAGCTCCAATGGCAACGTCCGATGCATCTGCTTCTACTATGAAGGGTAGAGAAATATTTGGGTGTTGTAACAGTGGAGCAGACATAAAGGCCTGTTTGAGGTGAACAAAAACTTTTTGTTGAGGGGCCCCCCACACAAATGGAGTTCCCTTTTTCAATAGCGTAGTAAGAGGTTTTGTAAGGTCGGCATATCGAGGAATATACTGCCGATAATAGTTAATACTACCTAAAAACCTCTGTAAGGCTTTTACTGTCCTTGGGGCCGGCCACTGATTAATGGCCTCAAGTTTACTGGGGTCCATATGAATTCCCTGGGAGGAAACAATGAATCCCAGAAAAGGGACAGAGGTGGTATGAAAAACGCATTTCTCAAGTTTACAGTATAATTTGTGGCATAATAGCCATTCCAGGACTGTCCGTACATGACGAACGTGCTCCTCTGAGGATGAAGAAAAAATGAGAATATCATCAAGATATGCTACCACATATAAATCAAGCAAATCTCTTAGAATGTCATTAATAAAATGCTGAAAGGTAGCAGGAGCGTTTACAAGGCCATAGGGCATCACACAATATTCAAAGTGCCCGAATCTCGTGCGAAACGCAGTTTTCCATTCATCCCCCTCCTTTATTCGCACCAGATTATAGGCGCCCCTCAGGTCCAACTTGGTGAAGATAGTAGCTCCTTGGAGCTTTCCAAGAAGTTCAGGGATTAGGGGAAGGGGATATCGGTTCTTAACCGTCATTTGATTCAGTCCTCGATAATCTATACATGGTCGAAGGTCTCCCTCCTTCTTCGGAACAAAGAAGAGGGGAGCCCCTGCAGGGGAAGTGGAATGGCGAATAAATCCCTTTTCTAAGTTGTCTTTAATATACATTCGTAAGGTTTCAGTTTCCCCTGGAGAGAGATTGTAAATTCGACCATATGGAGGTTCATGGTCGGGAAGAAGTTCAATAGGGCAGTCATAGGACCTGTGGGGTGGAAGCTCGGAAGCTTCCTGTTTACTAAATACCCTTGCTAAATCATGGTATTGGGGAGGGATCCGAGGATCAATTAGGGGGGACGAGGTAATGGGGGCGATAGCAGGAGGGATCTTAGCTTCAATCAGAGGAAAAGGAATAATATGAAGGTGACAAACAGGGGATGTAAAGTTAAGGGTCCGCGAGACCCAGTTAATGGCGGGATTATGATTCTGGAGCCAGGGTAATCCAAGAACTAGGGAGAATAAAGGGGAGGAGATTAAGTCAAATTGGAGGGTCTCTACATGAGAACTGATAGTACACACCAAGGGAGCGGAACACTTTAACAGAGGACCTGAAGCAAGAGGGGACCCATCAATTGTCTGAACCAGTTCCACAGAGGCCCGGGTCTGTTGGGGCACCTCATGGTCTTTGTCAAAGGAGACATCCATAAAGTTCCCTGATGCCCCCGAACCCACCAAAGCTCTAACCACAAGAGAGCGATGGGGAGACCATTGCAGGGCAAGGGGAACAAATAACTGTGGGGGGGGGTGGAGTGCTCTCTCCCCGATCCAAGGAGGGAACCAGGATTATGTACCGAGAGGTTCCCCCAACTTCCCCGATCCCTGGAGTCTCCCAATGCGGGGGGGACGTCCATTCCCGGAGGGACATTCCCTAGAAAAATGAGCGTCTCCCCCGCAATAAAAACAAAAGCGGAGGACGTGCCGCCTTTCATGCTCCTCAGGACCAAGAGGGCCCCTGACTGCACCTATCTGCATGGGTTCAGAAGTTCCTGAACCAGTCGGGGCAAGGGGAGGAGTAATTGGTACTCCCAGGAACCCCAAACCCCATTCCCCCACCTTGGTCCCGTTTCCTCTCCCTTCTCCATTCAGTAAGCCGTTCATCAATCTGGAGGGAGAGCGTGACCATGTCCTCCAGAGTGATTGGAGTAGTGGTAGCACAGGGTACTTGATCTTTAATATCCTCATTCAGGCCCTGTCGAAACAGGGCCCGAAAGGCTGAATCACTCCAATCTAAGTCAAAGGCAAGTTTTCTAAAATGGGTTATATAATCCAATAGAGGGGTCTTTCCTTGCCGTAAATGGAGGATAGTCTGCTCTGCATCCCTAACCCTATGGGGATAGTCGAACAGAAAACGGAATTGTTTTAGAAAACCCTTATAATTGTGCAACAAATCATCATCTGAAGCTAGAAGAGGGGTAGCCCAGTCCAGGGCTATTCCCCCCAATAGCCCTACTATATAGGCCACCTTAGCCTGATCTGAATCATAAGTAAGAGGTTGTGTTTGAAAAGTGAGGTTACAAAGGGCTAAAAAACCCTGACACTTTTTTCTATCCCCATAAAACTTATCAGGACGGGGAGCTTTAGGTTCTCTAGGAACAGGTATAAAAGGTGGCACTTTTGGAGGGAGAGGGGCTGTTGTTCCCTTAGGAGCCCCCTCCTCCTTCTCCATAGGGGGAAGTGGGTAGCGGTCTATCGATTCCTGTAGGGACTTATATCTAACCTGTAGCTCTTTATTTTCAGCCTTTAAATCTTGAACCTCCATTGTAAGGGATTGTACAGCAAGTATTAATTTTTTAACCTGCTGCTCGGGCTCCATAATGTTAGGGGAGGAGGGAGGAGTGCCGGTAATTCTGTCACGGGGGTTGGGGGAAAAGGTATGGAAGAAAAGAGAAAGGAAGGTGAGAGGGGAAAGGGGGCAGGGAAAAAGGGGCGGCTTCCTCTTGTCGTAAGCAATCTATCTGAGTATAATAATCCCTCAGGGTGTTGGGTGGGCTTTCCCTCCTACTCAGAGGGCAACCCGTCTCATCATTGGGATAGTAGAGAGGAAGCCAATTGCCCCAGGGGAGGGAAAGTACAAAGGAATGTATCAGTCGTTCAGGGAGATATACAGGAACCTGGACACCGTGAAGATCTGTGGCAGGAAGGTAGGGGGAAATGGTCCTGGGGAAGGGAGCAGACGAGAAGGGATGGCAGGGAATAAGGAAGGTGAAGGGGGATAGGACTTGCACTCAGGGAAAGGGATATGGTAAAGGAAGAGAAGGGAGGGCTTGAGGATATGGAACAACAGGAGCTAGGGAACCAAACACCAGAATCTTAAACCATGTATACAGGAGCACAAACTAAGACTTAACAAGACAAACAGATCACCACTCTTACCACCATTCACTCTACACCAGGAAGGGGAGAAAACCAGGAACAGTCACTCAGGTCTCACTCTTGATCAAGGTTTCAGGCAACAAGGAGCAATACAAGGTACCAGGGGGCCAGCTTCTCAAAATGATTACCGGCAGCTGCTTCTAGCCCCGCCGGTGTATTATATAGCTGGAAGCCCAAAAGGGATTAGCGTGCTCAGGACGGGGCCTCAATCTACCTCTGAGCTTCCCCTTACGAGCGGCATGCTTGGAGCCTGGGAAGGGCCTGAGTTCTACTGCAAGCATGGAGAGGCCCCGACCCCTAATCACGGCGAGCCTGATGCCTCTGATCTCTCTTCTCCCTAGGATGCCTCTGGGCAACAGGATGCCTGCTGATTCCAATCTGCCTATCAGCACGAACCCTGACACATGGTGGAAACAACTAATTCTCAGCATTGCCCCTATGGACAGGACAGGCCAAAACAGGGATCCCTCACCACAAGCTAATTACTTACATATCATCAGTGTAGCTCACATAGCCAAAGAGAATGAAGTACAAAAGCCCTACTCACCCCGGGCGTGCGCTCCGTAGGTGTACTAACAAACACCACAGGGGGAGAGCTACTGAGGAGGCAGGACCCCTACCAGTCTGCTACCTCATTGTGAGACCCTTGGGGGGCTAGAGAGTTCACGTTTCCAGCTTCAGCTTCTGAACAGAGTCCCGCTGATTACTGACAGCCAGCTGTGTTCCCTGCGACCTTCTGATTGGCCCTGCTGCTCCCCGGGAAGTAAAAAAGCCCGACTCACCCTGGGCGTGCGCGCCACGGGCCTTCGCACCTAAGGCCTGCGCACGCAAGGACGTGCACTTGTGCGTGCGGCCTTAAGCGAGGGTTGCAGGCGTTGCGGCGTCAGTTTGTTCGTTCGAAATGGCTACGGCGAGTAATAAAAGATCCCGCACCAACACAGCCGACTTGTCTGTGTCAGCGTTAGTATTAGCTAAACAAAGGAGGATCGACCGGTATTTGTGTCAAGCCCCGAAACCCACAGAAAGATCCGGAAGGCACTCTTCTATCTCTACTTGTCAGTTAAAAAGATTTTCTCCACGGCTGGGTATTCAACCTTTGGGGGACCCTTTGGTACTGACTAGTACTGTACCTGAAGTATCCCAGGTACTCTCTGTTGATAACTTTTGTCAGTCTAACAGGACATTGAAACCTGATCTTGCCCAGTGGTCGGCTTATGGACTTTTTGACCGACCACGTCTCTCTTACTACCGAGACGTTGCGTTTTATGTTTCACCAGTTGAACCAGCTTAATGGCAAAATGGATACTTTAATTTTTCAGAAGGGCCCTTTGCCCCAGGGCCCCCCTTTACCCAGGGCCCCGCTGATAGAGAGGCGGTCTGAGGGATCCCCACAAGTTGGAAGTACACAGCCTCAAATTACGAGTGGTGTTGTTTCTTTAGCTGCAGTTGCACCCCAAACGGTTCTCGAGCCTTTTGGGCCCGAGGTGTTCGAGTTACTTCAATGTAATCTTATACTGGTTGTTCTCCCCTGTAAAGGAGGCCGAATTCCTCACTGGGATACCCCCCTAGACACTGCAGCTCACCTAAGAGTTCTCTTGAATGAGCCATTTACCCATCATGCTATTTCTACGGTGAATGTCATGGTTAAGACTAAACTTAGAGATCTAGTCAATGTTAAATTTACCTCGGTGGAGTGGGTTAAACTGATAATGGACAACCAGCTTCTCTTGAACAAATTTGTGGTTTTTCCATCTACAGCGTACGGCACCAAAGCCGGTTTAGTTTGTCAAGAACAAGCCATACCTATGCAAAACACCTTGTCAGGTCCCCTAAAGTCTGAGACGTGCCCATCTGTTGTCGAATGAGGAGGAAGGGTTGGCCCGGGCGGCTTGGGACAACTGGCTGGTGGGAAGGCATTGGCATCCCCGGGGATGGAGGTGGATTCGCCCTGTTCTTCACCCCAAGCATGCTTGGCCCCTGGAGGAACAAAGTCACTTCCTGGAATTACTGGGCTCCATAGTGTTTTTCCATCCCAGGGGAACCTAATGACATGGTTGGAGTCCTTGTATGGTCAACTGAAGGAATTAAGACAGCAGAAGACACACACACACACGAACAAGAAACACCAGGGAGCAATTCCACTTCCATTGCTGCAATGTTCTGAACAGCTCTCTCCCTCCTCCCCCCCGAGATATCTCCAATTAGGAGGGACTCTTCGGATATGACAACTTGTGGGGGCGAGGGTTTGTGGCCTTCTGCTGCTGAGGGGAGGGTTAACGGTGGTCCCTCCTCCACACCAGACAGAACAAGGGGCGATTCCAACCATAATCCCAGTTTATCTCAGGCTGCTTCCTGCCCCCAGTCCCTTGAGCCCAGGGACAGTTTTTCTACGATTTCTCAATCTGGCCCACCGGAAGGAGGCCAGCCGGCATTATTAACTGTTTTTGACGCTGGCTTGTGACAGCCACCAATAGAACCCCGTAGGTTCAAGATTGCCTCGTGGAATATTGCCGACTGGAAGCCAAGCCAGTTAGATAGGGACTTACAATTTTTTTTTGAAGGGTTTGACATATTAATCCTGCAAGAGACATGGTGTTTGTACGACTTTTCTTGTAAAGGATTTGAAGTGCACTGTGTACATGCCACCCCCTCGTCCACCTGTGGTAGACCCAGTGGTGGGTTGGCACTTTTAGTTTCCAAAAAATGTTCAATTAAAGTAAAACAAGTTGCATATTCTCGATCAAATTTGGCTATCTTTCATTGTATTTTTCCCAGTGGACAGCATTTACTTATTGGTATTATATATTTACCCCCGTCATCTTCAGTCTACTTCCCTAATGATTTTGGGGAGACAGTGATAGCTATGTTTCTTGAAGTTAAAAGATCCTATCCACTTTCCCCCATTATCATTGGAGGAGACTTCAACATCAGAACTGGGAATGCTGTAGCCACGCTAGCTGGAAACTTGCTAGATGAATCTCCAGTCCCATTTAATCTGGCCCCGAGGAACTCGTGTGACAAGGTTGTCAGGTCAGAGGCCAGTTATCTATATGACTTCAGTGATAGTCTTGACCTGGTTCTACTCAATGGACACTTGAGAGGAGATCTGTCAGGGAACTTTACACACCACTCTTATCTTGGATCAAGTGTTATTGATTATTTCCTGGCATCGAAGGTTTTTTTTGCAAAGCATCAGTTCCCTGGAAGTCTGCCCTAGGGTGGAATCTGATCATTTCCCTTTAATTTTATCATTTTTTCTTTATAGTGACCCTCCTCAGTTGAGGGATCCCCCGGTGAGTTTGGACCCTCACCAAGTTATACCTTACTGGACTCGGGTTACTTGGTCTGGGAAAATAGAATTGGATTTGATAAAGATCATTGCCTCTCCTGAGGTGGAATCCTGCTACTTGGGTATTCAAGGGAAGGGAGAAGATACCCTAGATTGCTATGAGGAATTAATTGGGATATTGGTCTCGATTATATCAGAAATAAAAGCTCCAAGCACTCACAAATCAAACTATGCATGGTTTGACAAAGAATGTCAGTCTGTTAGAGCTGTACTTAGGAAAACAGCAAGACAACTGAGCTCTCACCCTACCAGGGTTTTACGAATTCAGTTTCAATCCATTAGATCTAAGTACAGGAAGCTTTTGGCACTTAAGAAGTTGGTACACCAGCGCAAAAGCTGGGAAACCCTTTTGAGCACAGTCGTTACTGGGGATTCTCGAAGGTTTTAGGAACATATTTGTCGATTGGGGTTGTGGGGCAACTCCCATATGCCCCCATTGATTTCCTCCAAGCAGTGGGTTCAACACTACTCAGGACTTTTTTCCAACATACCCCCAGACTGCTTCAATATTTTGACATACCCAAAGGATTGTTTTCCTTTGTGGCATCCGGTATCCTCGGGACAAATCTTGGAGTTAATTACAACCTTGAAAGTGGGTAAGGCTCCCGGGGATGATTTCATTTCTTCCGAGTGCCTAAGATGTGCCCCGGAGTGGTGGGCCGGTATACTGGCCCCCTTATTTACTTACATCAACGAGACGGGGGTGATTCCCCGTTCATGGCTCAATAGTATTGTTCACCCTATTTTTAAAAAAGGGGATCCAGCCTTTCCGGGGAACTACCGCCCCATCAGTCTCTTAAGTATAGTGGGGAAGCTATATGCGCGCTTTCTGCTCTTAAAGCTTCAACAATGGATGGATTCTTCCCTTATACTGGAACCAGAACAAACAGGTTTTCAAAAGGGAAAATCCACGCAGGACCATATAATGGTCCTGACAGCATTGACAAATAGCTTTCATGCTCAGCAGAAGGACCTTTTCTTTGTTTTGTAGATCTCCGGACGGTGTTTGATTCCTTTCCAAGGGCACGATTGTGGCAAAAATTAAGTAAGACTTCTATTGATCCACATCTTCTGTTTTTGATGGTTAAGTTACACACGGGCAATTCCCTCCAGGTTCGAGCTAGTAACAACTCTGGTTTAACGCCCAAAGTTCAAGTAGAGTCGGGTGTCAGGCAGGGCTGCATACTGGCCCTGGCATTGTTTAATTTATTTTTGAACGACGTAATTCCTTATTTGATATCTAGTGACCTTCATGTCCCGACTATTGGTGGTAGGGCCCTTCCGGCCCTATTATACGCGGACGATGCAGTCCTGGTCTCGTTCTCTTTAGTAGGATTGCGGAGGGTAATGGACAGGTTTTGAGCCTATTGTCACAACGAGGCCCTTTCAGTAAATTATGAAAAGACCAAGGTGATGGTCATGGGGAACCCTAGGCGCCACAAAGAACATTGTTGGTCCATGGGGGGGACCATTGTCGAGCAGGTTTCTCTGTATAAATACCTTGGGGTAATTTTCTCAGAAACAGGATCTTGGAGGGCCCACTACAAAGCGGTAAGGGCCCAGGTTAAGCGAACAACCGCAGCAATAGTGGGGTTCTTCCTGGGCCCCTGAGGTAAGCTTGTAGAGCCCGCCATTAGACTATTTAGGGCTAAGGTGATCCCCCAGATCATGTATGCAATCCCTACTTGGGGTTTTGCCTTCATGTATAAACTTGAAGTACTTCAGAATGGATTTTTGCGGACAATGTTAGGGCTCCCAAGGGGCACCCCCCAAGTATTACTGAGGGCCAAATTGAGCTCATATACACTCAGGCACATTGCCTTGCGCTCGATGCTTAAGTATTGGCTCCAAGTGCATCTGTTTTCACCCTCAGACAGATCCTTGCTTTCCCTGGCAGTATCCTCAAATCTTTTTAGAGTATGGGACTCAAACATGACGACCGTAATACAAAACCTGGGGTTCTCGTGTGACTTTTTGTTGGAAGTAGGCCACGAAGCAGCCAAAGCTCTAATCTCTAAGAGGTTAGTCGACCAGGAGATCCAGCTCCAGGACATTCAAATAGGCCTACAGCGAGTGGCCCTGGCCTACTTCCCCCCCGAACCTCCAACCCTCAAAATTTAGTTATTTATCTGTATGGATGGATGTTCAACTCAGACAGGCCTTTTCTTGCCTGTGTTGTGGAGCTTTTCCCCCCAGTATCCTTGAGGGCCATTACGCAGGTGTCCCCAGTGATAAACGGTTCTGTGACCTTTGTGACCTTGACGAGCCTGATTCGTTACTTCATATCTTTTTCCGTTGTCCTGCTTTGATTGACTTAAGGGAGAAATTGCAGGATGTTCTCCCTTTTCAGTTTTTGGGCAACAACTCTCACGTTAATTTAAGGTCAATGCTCAAGCCAGTAGATTCTTCTATCTCTCGACAGGTGGCCCTTTTGGGGCTAGCAGTGGCTCGTAGACATGGAAGATCAACAACAAGTGTAGTTTGATCTTGAGTGTTATGTCGAACCGATTTTGAGGGATTTGGGAATAGTTCAAATATGGACAGTGATATTGTGAATTTGTAAAATATTTTAAGCGCATTTGTATTTATTTTTGAGTTGTGTTTACTTTTTGTTGTGATGTAATAGCCATCGGCTACACATAATAAACAATTTTACTTACTTACTTACTTACTTACTTACTAGCCAAAGAGAATGGAAAATGGCTGTACATCCACTTTTTTTTGCCCCTGCCAGCCAATCAAAACTTGCCATCTGGCTTGTCCATCACTCAATTTGTCCCCTCCCATACCCCCCCCCCACACAAAATATGGTACTAAGTTTCATTTCCTTGCTCAGAGAAGCTAGGGAATCAACCGTCTGGATCACTCCAGTCACGTGCACAATAGCACCAGCACTCAATGGAGGCTTCTGAAGTTTTCTGAAGTTTTCCAGGGATCGGCCTTGGTACTCAGAACTTTGTAACTGAGGACCAGAATCCCTGGTGGATTCCAAAGTTTTCTTAGGATTGAGTTTCAACTCTACATTATTTACATTCCCGTAGTAGACAGACCTTCACTGCCGGTTCTTCTCAGGGCATCTGAGGCTGTCCCTGTCTTGCAGCAATGCAAGCCATGTGCCTTCATAGGGCAACTTGGTTTTGTGCAAGTATGTGCCACCCAGTTCCACCCTGCAGCTGCTGAAACAGGAGCAATGGCTCCTTGAACCTGCCAGGGGAGGAAGAGATTATCAGACAGACCCATCCATGTCACAGATGTTGTTGAGAACACAGGCTGTGATGGCTAGCAGGAGAACATTCTTCAGTTGGAATTCGCTGTGCATAGGCTGAGTTCCCCCACAATCACAGGTCTCGTGGGCGGTCCCTTGATGTTCTGAAGGGTTACCAATGCAAAGTCCACCATATACATATGGTCATAGAAAGGCAACCAGCACGAAGATCCCCAAGGAAGTACATATGGCCATAAAAGGGCAACAGGTGGAGGATATAAGCATTGTGGCTCCTCCCGGACATCCCAGAGAAGATGTCCAGGAACAGCCCTCAGTGGTCTACCACTGCCTGCAGAGCCACAGAGAAGTATCCTTTGTGGTTTCTGTAGTCCTCTTGACTGTGAGATGGGCAGATTATTGGTATGTGGGTCCTGACAATTTCACTAGTACAGTTGGGGAACCCCATATGCACAAATCCGTCCATGACCTGACCTCCTCTGGGTAGACCAGCTGTATGATTCACTTCAGCTGCATGACTCACTCCAGCAGGATGTTAACTATGGTAGTGGACACCTCCAGCAGGATGCTGGACATGGTGGAGGTGCCCATGTCAAACTGGCAGGAGTCTGGCAGGAGTCTGGGGTAGCCAGCATTCTATGGCTATTGCCATGCATTTGCCTACGGGGTTAGCTCCCTCATGATGGTGGTCTCTCTCTGGACATGTGGCTTTAAGATCTCTGTGATCCTGAAGACCAACCTCCATGGCATCTGGAAGTGGGTGTTCCACTGTGCATCCCTCCAGGTGGAAAGGATGGTCTCGCACCAGTCATTGCTATGCTCTGCCACCCAGGCCTGACACATTCTGCTAACTCCCCACAGCTATCACAACAGGATAACACATGGAGCATCTATCACCTGGCCAGAGGGGGAACAACCTATCAGAATGGCCAGGTGTTAGGGTGCAAGCCCGCCACCGGCACCTTCAGGCGCTCCGGCAAGAGAATTCAGGCCGTTACACAGAGGCCGCGGCCAAGAGGCACAGAGCCAGGAAGGACATGGCTACGTCAGCAGCGGAGCAAGCGAGTGCTTGAACCATGCCCCCCGTGTCAACGGAAGAGGAAACGCTGACATTGCACTGCTCGGCGCGCTTGCAGGCAAGGCAGAGCAGGGCCCATACTACTTAGAGGGGCAAATAACACTCACACGCTGCCAGAGATCAGCAGTGCTGTGAGACTGGCCCCCTTTTGGATCATGTAAGCTTGGAGTCTTGATTATCTGTTGGCAATTGTGAGAGAATGAGTGTGGAGTGTCTGGGAGAGTGAAAGGTTAGTGTCTGGATATTAGAATACGTGAGAGGGTCATAAAAGGTGGAAGTGTTTGTAACTGAGTATAAGTGCGTGTGTAGGTTCACCCCTTCCCTTGTGTGTTACTCGGCCCTTGTCTCCATCCCCTGTCCTCCCCCCCTTCTTCCTGTAGGCTTCTTCCCTCCCCTTGTACCTGGGACCAACTCCCCCATGCTTCCTCACGAGACCGCCACAACTTCTGTAGTGACCCCCACATTTTGTGTGAAAGAGCAGTGGTGGTAATTGGTGATAGTGGGTGTGGGTGAACGGCCCCAGCTCACAGTTGTGTTGCTGCTCCACCCCTGTGATGAAAAGGCCTCATCCCGAATGGGATATATAGGGCCAACTAACAACCTGAGGGGTCGTTTTCCAGAACCTCACGAGTGGGGATTCGTGGGTGTGTTACTCTCCTGGGAACTGGGGTTCCGCAGTGCATTCTGCTGTGTCCGTGGGTTTTCCCCACTTAGTTTCCTTCCCCTACCTATCCTAACACCAGGTGCCTCAATGTGCAGTGCTGTGTGGAGGCCACAGTGGGTGTAAACTGTTGGTCAGTGGGTCCAGTTGTGGCAGTGCCTGCCCTCCTATCCACCACCATTTCTCACGCTCCACCTTGCCCACAGGAGCCACATCCCAAGGAGGAGGATGCCCCCCTGGCATGAACCCCTGCTGAGTGCCAGAGGGCATCTGTGGCCTGGAGGGGATGGGGGAGCGGCAGAGGGAGACCCTGATGGTCCCCAAAACTGGCTCCCTGCAGCCTGCTTCCCTGTATAGCTAACCCCCCTCTTCTTCCCTCACCCCAATGTATATAACGTCCCTCTTGTATCCTTAGCATCCCCTGCTGCACCTGCGATGTTCCCCCCTGGTCCACTTCTGCCCCTGCCACCCATGTACCACTTCATGCTAAGCCTTAAACAGCAGGTTCCCAAATCCCAAAGATGCCATACTCTTTTGCTCTAAGAGTCATGTGAGAGTCGTAAGAAGGGCACAGGAGTTAGGGTTCCTGCCACAGATCCTCCCCTCAGTGGATTGTTTCAATCACATTCAGGGGAGGCTGGTGGGTTTTGATGTTGAAGGGGCACTGGGGTAGTAGGTTGGGCCAGCAGGCCTAGGGGTGGAGCCTAGCCTAGGGGCAGAGCATAACCTAGGGGCAGAGCCAAGGATACGGTAGGTGGAGCTAGGGATACGGTAGGTGGAGACAAGGCATAACCCATCCAGAAGCAAGGAGTTCCCAGGTTAACATTGGATGGACATTACATTACTTAATCCAACAATTTCCGTTAGGCAGGTTATTTTCACCTCCTCTGCCAGGTTTAAAAGCAGGCAGATCACCAGACTAACAGTTACATCTCACGATTTCAAAACCTCAATTGAATCACTGGGCATTAAATACTAATTCCCCCTCACCCTCT
>QEPC01015480.1:935864-960457 GCA_003113815.1 Sphenodon punctatus
CCCCAACCCCACCCCACCCCCCATGCACGTTTACTCACTGTTGTCGGGGTTCCAGAGACTGACTTCTGGCACCAGGCAGCAGTTAGTTCAGTCGCTTCACTGTTCAATGGAGGCGCTTGGCGGAAAGATGTGCTGCAGAGCGCATGCTCAACTGACTGAGTCAGTTCAAGCATGTGTGCTGCAGCACATTCCACTGCCAAGCACCTCCAATGAACACCCAGGTTAGCTGCCACTCAGGGAAATTTCACGTTCAGACCAAGTTTGTCCCTTCTGGGACTCCAGATTCTGGAGTCCCAGAAGGAGTCCAGGCAGCTAGCACTCACTGACTGAGCGCTCTCTGCCTCTGTCTCTGCCAGTGGCTGAAATTGACATCAGAGCATCGCGCAGCCAAGCAGCAGCAGTGTGGCACTCCGATGTCAGTTTCAGCCACCGGCAGAGACAGAGGCAGGGAGCACTCAGTCAGAGCAGCATGTCCTGCCCCCGCTCTCCCCCATCCCTGATGCCACTGACAGTAGCACTCAGTGAGCGCTACTGTCAGTGGTACCGGGGACGGGGGAAAGCGGGAGCAGGGCACTGCCCCAGGTGCCCTCAGGCTAGGGCCGCCTCTGATCACATTTCCTGTTGTGATCTTTTCTGATGCAAGGTTTATCTGCTGTAGTTGCACCTTCCCACCTTTGTTGTGTTAACACATGATTAAACAATAAACAGTTTATTATGTTCTTTTTGTGACCAACTTTAGGGAGTTCCTGAGAGGTGCTGGTGTTAGGCCTCAGGTCACAGATGGTAATGGCATAGAGGGAAGGGGAGATAGGGGGGTATAGAGGAGGGAGAGGTTTAGCTGCCAAGGGAGGGTGGTTGATGGATTGTTCTGAATGGTAATAGTACGTATGTCTTGGGGTGCGGGCAGAGGGTCCGGTACCTCAGCTGTAGCATGAACAGAATGTAAGGCTGAGGATGAATGCACTGACAAACTCAGTGCTCTGGAAATAGATATTTCTCCATGGCTGCTGATGGCAGCCAGGCAACTGTTGCAGGAGACAGCTGGGATCCCTGTATGGTTCCTGATCCCCCACCATGGGGGATGTTGATCTGAGGACAGGCTCCCGCCATGGACTGGCAGGAGAGTAGAGGAGCATTTCCAAAAAGTGGACTGTGGGTTTTGGGGAAATACAATGCTCCTGTGGTCACCCTAAAAGTAGTTCTGTGGAGTTTACCATGTTCCAAAATATTCCAATGGCCACTTGGACAGAGTCTAGACAACCCAGAAACAACCCCCCTCCTCCCCCCATCTGCATGTGTGTAAACAGTTCCAACATGCTGCTCTGAACCATGCCCAGCAGCGCTGGATTATAACATCAAAGCACAGCTGCTGCAGGAGCAATGTCAGTTGCCAGAAACCAGCAGTCAGGTATATATGGAGGCTTATTCATGAGGTGCCACAATAAACCACAGTCTGGGCCTTACACCAGACCTTCCTGCTTAGCTAAATGGATGCCTTCAGGGTTAGAACCAATTGCACAAGGCTCGCATAAGGACCCAGGGAGGAACCTTTCTCCACCCTGGGGACACGCTGAGTTAGTTCAGGGTCCAATTGGCCTCATGGAGGTTGGTGGTAGGGGTGATTAAGGGACTGAGGGTCCACCTCATGGACCTGTGCCATAGGCCCGGCCCCTATCCTTTTGCGTGCATGCCTCATCTCTTCTTTCATTGCCGTCAGCCCTTCCACATCCAGATCCTTTTGTTTCCCTTCCTCCACCTATGTGTCAGACAGGTGTGGGCGGTGCTGGAGCGGCAAGGAAAGAGAAGGGGGAATGAAGTGGGCAAAAGGTGTGACCAAATCTTGTAGTATGCACCACCCTTGTTGTTAATTGTTCTTCCCATTTCTATCTACACATCGCCAGCGGAGGAAACATGTCTGAAGTTGCTCCTCCAGAAAGAGATCGCCAGAAAGCTGGCGAGCACTGCCTTAATCCTGGGGTCCATGTGTCAGGACCTCACAACTATAGGTAAACCAGAGTCATCTATTCATGGCAACACAAACTACCTTGAACCTACTTTTTTCACATAATTACCTTTATTGTTGGGGACATGGAACAAGGGGAAAGGCCAGACTCAAGTCCCTTTCAATCCAACTTGTCCAGATCCTCTGCTCACTTTTCCTGTATGGATTCTCCCAGACCATTTCCATTCCAGCCACCCTGACCCCCTATGTTGGGGTCCTGAGGAACGGGTAACAGTTCTTGCACTGAGTACAGACAGCATATATCTTGCTCATTGGCATGGTCCCTACCACACCTCAGGATTGGGTGAGGCCCTGGGTCTCATGATGTGTGAGACCCTGGACAACTGCTTCGATTCTACCCCCGCTAAAGAGTATGGATTGTACCAACGAAATGGAGGCTGGAAGTACTTCTAAGGCAACCTGAGTGTAACACATGGTTGTCAGGAATTACCGCCGCCGCAGATGGCTGAGGCACCGCGGCGGCAGGAAATTGGGGCAGGGAACATGGCAGGCGGAGGCCACGCCCCCTGGAGGAACGGGACAGCGGCCAGACGCTGCTGCACGCTCAAGGGGGCGGCGCCCTGAAGGCACGCCCCCCAAACCACTCAGAACAGTGCAGGGATGCAGACAAGCATCCCCGCACAGCTGAAACCGTTCAGGTGGAGCCTCAGGGAACAGGGCAGGTGAAAGGAACAGGGGAACAGCTGGGATTAAGGCGTCGCTCGGCGCGATTACAGGCGCGTGGGGGCGGGGCCTCCCCTACTTAAGCCTAACTCAGAGTCTCACGCACTGCCGGTGATCAGCAGTGCTGTGAGACTGGCCCCAAGCGTGGTGGTGAAGGAGAGTGAAGGAGAGCGGAGCTAAGTACTTCAACTTAACTTGTGGATTGAGAGAGAGAGATTGGAGAGAGTGAGAGCGTGTGTGATTGTGAGCGTAAGTGGAACTGTGTGGTAAGGATTGTGCACTACCCCGTTTTTTCCCCAGACCTCCTGGGTTCCCCCTGCCTTCCCCCAGAACCCTTCCTTTTCCTTTCCCTTATTCCTGGGGTCATTCGTACCCAGACCTGCACCAGCCCAGCACTCCCCATTCCCTGCACATCGTAAAAGGTAGGATAGTGGGGGTTGAGTGGCTGGGGTGCGCGAGTGTGGGCGTGGGTGAAGGGGCTTCACACAGGGCCTGTTGGTTTCGGAACCCCGATGATGAAAAGGCCCGTATCCCACTAGGGACTTTCGGCCACCTTATATCCTGAGGGGAAGCTTTCTCGTTATTGTGAAGCCCCGTGCAAGTGGGGGGCGTTTGTGTCAGGGCACAGGTTGCTAGGTCCGTGGACTCCCCCAGTGGAGGCCTTCGTCCCCTGGTCCTAACAATGGTTCTGCTTCAACTGTTACAGTTCAAATGGCTTCTGTGGCTTCTTGTTTCTGTGGCTGTGTGGCATGGCAGGAGTTGGGCTACTGGGTGGTGCTTGGGGTGGGGGTGGTGCGAGGATGAAGGGGGAATGGCTGCCCATGTCATGTGTTTCCGGGACTGGTCCTTGGTGGGGGGAGTGTGTGACAGCTGCCTGTGTGGCCACAGTAGCCAATGGGAGCCATTCATATGAATCACTTCTCACACACTCCACCTGTGTGGGTATTCTGTGGCACCTTCCTGCCCCCCCCCCTCCATCGCCTTGCTTGTTTGAAAACACCTGACGTTGTCTGCAGAGATACCAGAGTCTAGATGTCAGCTCATGATGAGAATTTTGGGAAGGGAATGGGACTTAAGAAGATGGTTCCCAAAATTTTCATATGTGAATGTATTTTGAGACTTAGATATAGTCCTATGACCCCCCACCCCCATAGCACTTTTTCCAATTGATTTATGAAGAGAAGAGCTCAACAGCAAATTGATAAACTTAGACAGTAATAAGCAGTCAGAACAAGCTGGCATTCACCCAAGAGTTCTGAAAGAACTCAAATATGGATTTTCAGAAAGCCTTTGATGAAGTACCTTGCTGAAGGCTCTTAAGAAAACTAAATCATCATAGAATCAGGAGAGGAATTCTTTCTTGAAATGGCAACAACTGGTTAGACAATTGGAAACAGAGGGTAGTCATAAATGACCATTTTTTCACAGTGGAGACAGGCAAACAGTAGGGTGACACGTGGATCATTCACTAATGATCTGGGAAATGGGATGAATACCAGGCTGGCTAAGCTTGCAGGTAATATAAAATTATCTGAGATAGTTATATCAAAATTAGACTCTGAAGAGTTTACAGAATGATCTCACAAAACTGGGCAATAAAATAGCAAATGAAATTTGACATAGGTAAATAAAGTACAAAGAAATGTACATGAGGAAAATGTAACCCTAACCCTACAGAGACAATGCTAGGTTCTTAATTTACTGTTCCAAAACAATGAAGAGATCTTGGTGACATTGGGTGAAAACAGAAGTGATGGCTCCCACTGCTGCCACGAACTTAACGGGGGGGGGGGGGAACCATCACTCTAGTCAGGAATCTGCCCGGCCACTGAACATACGTGATGGTGGCTGGTCCAGGGGTAGGGAGATGCACTAATGTGCATCTGCCTGGCCCCACCCTCGCACTGCATACATCAGCTTGCCCCCCGGCTGACAAGAAGCCATGGTGCCCCCTTCCCCCCCCCCCCAAGTCCAGCAAGTAAAGCGGGCTTTCAGACGTGAAAGCCCACTTTAATCTGGTCCAGAAGCTGGATCCTGACCATGGTGGAGGCTAACCTGGACTGTGACTCTGTGATTTCCCCAACACAATCCCCAGCTAGCCCCCATCATGGTCAGGAGCAAGACTGTGCTAACATCTGGTGGGCGCATTTCAGGGTGATGATGGTGCTACCTGGGTTAATCCGCACTAAAACAGGTCATCACATCTGAAAGCACCCATTCTGAATAGTTCATTTAAAATGTAAACTCAGTGCAGTGTAGCAATCTAAAAGGCTCCTCCCTCTGCCTGACAGCTGATGGGAAAGGGGAGCCCAGGAAGAGCACATAACCTCTTCCAAGGCTCCCCATCTGCTCCCCCATCATTCAGTCCATTGACGGTTTCACCAGGGAGGGCTAACGGGACATCAGCCCCCCCATTGGTCAGCCATGGGCTGACATCACGCTCGACCCACCCACCCCCATAGCCATACTTACTTCTGGGTCCGGGTCTCTGCCATGTACTCGTGCGCTCACTGCATGGGGGGCTGAAGGGGCAGGTGGAGCAGCCTGAGGGCTGCAAGTACCGGCCTGGGCCCCACCGCGCCTTCTCCTCTCTGGCCTGCGCATGAGCGGTAAGCCCCCCTGCCCCCTCTGTTTTCCCCCACACAAGCAGTGCTGTGTGCAGCTGCTGGTGCAGCCGCTTCCCTGTGGAAGTAGGCACCATGGCTGCACACTGCAACACCACTTTTTTGGGGGGGCAAACAGAGGCTGTAGGGGGACTTGCCGCCTGCCTGCAGGCCAGAGAGGACTCAGAGGTGCAGTGGGGCCCAGGCCGGTACTTGCCGCTCCCAGGCTTCCCGGCTGTGTCCGGCGTGGCGCAGCGCGGTGCCCCGGCCAGCTGGAGTAGGGCCGTCCTGGCCCAGCAGCAGCAGCAGTTGGCTTGGGTGAGGAGCAGAGCCAAGGAGGAGCAACAGCAGCCCAGTCCAGCAGGTAAGCTGCACAGCGCCCGTTCCCCCCCTATCCCAGGCCCCCCAGCCCATTCCACCCCAATCCCCATGCCCCCAGCCCATTCCACCCCCAATCCGGGTGCACCCCAGCCCATTCCCCCATTCCAGCCCAAACCCCGGTGCTCCCAAACTTCCCCCTAAACCCAGCCCCAAACCCAGTGCCCCTGCCTTCCCCCCCAAACTCAGTGCCCCCTGTGATTTGTGATTTTAGGTATTTTCTAAATGTTGGAAATGTGATGCTTGTGATAAAATTGAGGTTTTGAAATCCTGAGATTTAACTGTTAGTCTTGTGATTTTAGGTCCTTTCAAAATGTTGGAAATGTGATGCTTGTGATAAAATTGAGGTTTTGAAATCCTGAGATTTAACTGTTAGTCTTGTGATTTTAGATGTTTTCAAAAATGCTGGAAATGTGATTAGGGGGTGGAGTGCGGCAGTAGCAAGTCTGCCAGGCAACAATGCTGGCCCTGGGGAGGGGGCATGGTGGGAGTTGTGGGACAGGGTGGGGGGGGAGGCATGAGGTGGAGGGGAAATGGGTGGGTGGGTGCTCGCTGGTATGGGGGTGGGAGTGAGATTTTAAAAGGCATGTAATTTTTTGGCATGAGCATGTGCCAATCATCAAAAAGCAGCCTAGGAACTGGAAAAAGACCACATAAATGCATATCTGCATTTGGCCCATGGGCCTGAGGAGAAGCCCTTAGACTGTGCTGGCAGATCCAGTGGTCCAGTGGAGGGGGGAGCAGCGTGTCTGTGTCTGGCCAAGGGTGAAACTGCCATGGTGCTTGCTTGGCAGGGGCCGAGGCTTGAGGTGGGACTGGAGGCGGGTCCTAATCATCTGGGCAGGCCAATGCTAACTTTGGACTTCAGCCCGCCCATCCACATCACTTCTGGATCCGCCCCTGTGATATCATGGATTCTGAGGGTTGGATCTGTGGGATGAAAGCTTAGCTACACATGGTTCCCGGTAGTGGTGCTAGGTTTGTTGGGGAGGCATCCAGACTGGGATTTCTTGTTCCTTGCTCAAACCAGTTTTCTGTTCATAGGTGCAGGGCTTCTGAAAGCTCAAGGTCAGGGGTGTAGACCCAGTTTTCCCTGTGTTAGACAGGGTCCAAAAGATGCTATAAAAATATAGAATCGTATGGTTGGAAGGTCATTCAAGGGTAAGAGGTCATCTAGTCCAACCCTCTGATGGAAGGGGTATCCTCTACATACAGCATTGTAGACAGATGCTTGTCCAGTCAGGTTTTGGAAACATCCAAGGAGGGAGACCCCACAACCAGCATCCCTGGTCAGCTTATTTC
Source organism: Sphenodon punctatus (assembly GCA_003113815.1). NCBI lineage: Eukaryota > Metazoa > Chordata > Lepidosauria > Sphenodontia > Sphenodontidae > Sphenodon > Sphenodon punctatus. The sequence continues at coordinate 942,834 of QEPC01015480.1, forward strand.
ATTGCCCAACAATTCTTACAGTAAGGAAGTTTTTCCCAATATCTAACTGAAATCTATGTTGCTGCAATTTAAGCCCATTCTATTCTTGTTCTATCTTCTGGGACAGTGTAGAACAAATGTTCACCATCTTTTTTGTGGAATCATTTTAGAAATTTAAAAACTGCTACCATGTCCCACCTTAGTCTTCTTTTCTCTAGGGTAAATATACGCAATTCATTCAGTACTTTTATTATCTTAGTCTGCTTTCACATATTACAAAATGGGCTATTATAATAACTTGAGAATACCAGGTATTATAAGTCTGCAAGTTTTGTAATGTGTGAATGTACTATTCCCTTTTTATGCTGTGAGATCTTGGGTCATTGTAAGAGCCATCAAATGTGGCCTTCTAGTACAATGACCCAGCGTAAAAGGGGAATAGTATATTCACACATTACAAAACTTGCAGACTTATAATACCTGGTAATCTCAAGTTATTCACACATTACAAAAATTGTGGAATTGTGGAATTGTAATACCCGGTATTATCTCAAGTTATTATAATAGCTCATTTCGTAATGTGTGAAAGCAGCCTAAATTGCTATGTCTGAATCTTCTCTCATCCGTTTACATCTTTCTTGAAATAAGGTGTTCAGTCGTGAACACAGTTCTCTAGAGGCAGTCTCACCGTCAATGTGTAAAGTGGCATCATCACCTCCCATGTCTTGGAAATGATGCAACTGTTAATGCAGCCCAAAATTGCATTTGTCTTTCTTGTAACAGCATCACCTTGTTGACTCGTGTTTGGTTATGAGCCACCATAAAGATCCTTCTTTCCGGTGCTACTGCTTTGACAGTTAGCCCCTATTTTATATTTGTACTTATGGGTTTTTTCCCCCATTCCTATTTAAGGTACTTTGCATTTGCCTTTGTTAAATTTCTTTTTTTTTTCCTTTTCAACCAAGGTCTCTAGTATATTTAGATCATTTTGCATTTTCACCCTGTTCTCCAAAGTATTTACAACCCCTCCCTGTCTGCAAATTTGATGAGTATACTCTCTGTCTCCTCCTCCAAATCATTAATGAAAATGTTGAAAAAGACAAGATCCAAGTTAGATCCAAGTTAGGACACTACTTATACCGCCTTCCAATTTGATGCCATTCCATTACTCTTTGATTGCACCTTTTCAGTCCGTTGTGAACCTATCTAATGGTAATCATATCCAGCCCCCATTTCTCCAGCTTTCTTAACAGAACATCTTGTGCAACTGTGTCAAAAGCCTTACTGAAGTTGAGAGGCTGACTTGGTCAAAACTATGATGCCTCTTACACTAATGTAATGTCTCCCTCAGAAATGTTTGGGCATCTCCTCCTTGCAGTCTAGAGCCTTCATTTTACCCCTTGCACAATTGTAATATAAACTGAGCTGTGCTAGTGGTGTTCTTCAGACATCAAATCCCATCAGACTCACAGCTGCATGTGACCTGAAGTGTCTAACCATTTGAATATAGGTAACTATAAGATTAATGGTCAACAGATCAATCCAGAAATGGTTAGTTACTGATCGGAAACTGGCAGTTTTACTGATTCTACTGATATTACTGACTTTTGCCATTCACTGTGTTGTCACTCTTCCATTTTCCCAATCATTCTGCAGTTACTGGGTAAAAACAGCTGTGTGGCTGATGGGACTACTCCCCAGGCAATCTTGGAATGAAAAATCCTGACTTGATGTGACTGTGGCTGGGGAGCTGTCCTGCTGTCTGCACAGATTGGGTACAGCCAGAAGGACAACAAATGTGCGGACAGCTGGCCCCGCCCATGCTGTGCTCCTAGTGTCCCACCCCACCCCATGACAGGCAACCATGGCAGTCAATGAGGCACAGCAATGCCTGCTGGTAATGGCAGCCCCCGGCCTGGCCTGAGAAAGCTGTGGCCACACAGATGTGCTCACCTGCTTTGGTCCAGTTGGGTGGGCCTTAGCCCAGGCTGTGACCTTGGGGATTGTCCGGAGGTCACAACCTGGGCTAGCCACCAACATCGCCTGGGATAATCCCAGACCAACATCTTGTGGCATGTGTTTACATGTGCCGCCAGGTCCCAGGCCAAAGCAGGCCAAACGAGGTCAAAGAGGGCCCAAAATCATGTCTGTTTTTACCCACTGGCTCATTCCTTTTGCCCACAATTCCTTTCTTGTTCATCCCTCCCCCAGACCTGCTTCAGTTTTAACTCAGTTTCCCACTTGGATACCTGGCTATCAGTGCTATTGAATATTTCAGAAAGTTGGTTAACCATCTTGGTATTTGGTTGATGATCGATTAACCATTTGACTTTCTGGAATATCAGTTATTATTATTTTGTATTTATACCCTGACCTATCCCACAGGTTAGGCTTATCCCAGTTAGACCTAATCCAGGGCAGTTTGTAATATAAAAGGCAATCTTAGTTAATGCACATATAAAAAGTATACCCCACCCCTTCCCATGCCCAATCATCCCATCCCATTCATTCCATTCCCACTCTTCCACCTCTCACTCAGAGGAGTTCCATCCCCAATCCCTGCCCATGTCTCATGGAGGCCCTGTATATAATCCCCAAAATTTCCCACCCTACTCCTGACCACTCCCCCATCCTTTACTCAGGGGGGTTCCCACCCAAGTCTACTCACCCAGACTAAAACCCTCCCTCTCATCCCTCACAAACTTAAAAGATAAATATGTAAAGGACTGCCTCCTCTTCTATGTTCCATACCGAACCGTAAGGTCAACCAGGGGCACTATCTTGACAGTTCCATCATTATACCAAGTTGATACAGCAAGGGCATGCAGAGCAAGTCTGGAAACTACAGACCAATAAGCTTGACATCTGTGCCAGGCAAAATGGTGGAAACCATCATTAAGGACAGAATTACAGGGCATATTGACAAACATGGCTTAATGGGGAAGAGTCAACATGGATTTAGTAAAGGTAAATCATGCCTCACTAACCTGTTGGAATTCTTTGAGGGTGTAAATAAGCATGTGGACAAGGGAGACCCAGTAGATATAGTGTACCTGGATTTCCAGAAAGCATTTGTTAAGATCTCTCATGAGAGACTCCTGAGAAAATTAAAAAGTCATGGGATAGAAGGTAGTGTCTTACTATGGATCAGAAACTGGTTAAAAGATAGAAAGCAAAGGGTAGGACTAAATGGTCAGTTTTCACAATGGAGAGATGTAAAAAGTGGTGTGCCTCAGGGATCTGTATTGGGACCAGTGCTGTTTAATGTATTCATTAATGATTTGGAAAAGGGTGTTAAGAGTGAGGTGATCAAATTTGCAGATGACATGAAGTTATTCAAGGTAGTTAAAATATGAGCAGACGGGGACTGCGCATGCATCAGGAGTGAGAGGTCGTGTTTCCTGAAGGCTCCCGAACAGTGCATCAAACCTCTCCTTCCTGGTGGTGGTAAGCATGGCAAGCCCCGATAAAAATAACATGCACAAACAGGGGAACCCCCACCCAGCAAAGTAAGCTGAAAAAGGAACTCTGCGGAGCTTCTGTAGAGCTAAACAAGCAGGGGAGATGGAGGTCAAGCCCCGAGTGAATCAGCCAAAATGGCGGGTGCAGTGGAACAGCGGACCCCAGAAGAACCCTCCTGGGAGGGGGGAGGGGAACTGAAATCTGTGGTGCCCCTAATTCAGGATCTCAAGGAAAAGATCAAATCAGACATGCAAAAGGCCAGTACACACAGAGACAAACTGTTTAATAAAATAAGCAAGGTGCAGCAGGTCACAGAAGAGACCAACGTTAAAAGTGAGAACATCAATAAATGTATACAAGCCCTGGAGGACAGGGTCTCTAGGGCAGAGGATCAAGCCACTATACAGGAGCAGAGTTTGGCCCAAACACAAGAAGTAAAGCAGTTACAGGTTAAAATAGAAGACCTTGAGAACAGGTCAAGAAGAGCCAATCTCAGAATTGTTGGAGTACCTGAGGGACTAGAAAAAGAAGGAATGGAAAAGCTGATAGAGCAAATCCTGCTGGAAAACTTTCCAGAGAAGAGGCAAACTCCATCCCCTGAAATAGAAAGAGCACATAGATCCCTGCGCCCTAAACCCAAAGAGAATGAGACACCATGTACTATAATTGTGAAAATCCTTAGATACAAAGACAAGGAACAGATATTCAGACTGGCGAGAAGACAGCAACAATTGACTTGCAACGGAACACCCATAAGAATCTTTCCTGATTATGCCTATGAGACCACACAAAAAAGGAAAGGATGGGCCAAATTATACCCTAAACTCATGCAAATGGAGCTGAGACCACAAGTGCATTTTTCAGCCAAAATGACAATATGGATTGATAATAAAAGGAAATTTTTTGAAGAAGCTGGAGAGCTGGAAGACTTCTTGCACAGGCGGAATGGCGGAGAGGAAAGAAGGAAGTAAAGCAATGCAAGGTTTAATTAAACCATATGTGTGAACTGGTGCCGGCTGGCATGGGGGGATTAAAGGAGGGATAAATTGAATACCCTGCATAAAGTTGTAAAAGAGGGGAGAGGGTGTGGGTTAAGAAAGTAATGTTGTAAGGGAAAGTAAGGAGTGACAGGGAGGGGGGAGAAGATAATTTAAAAAACCCATGGAACAAGGGAGCAGAAGGGAAGAGAGACAGGCGATCAACAAGAGGAAATGGGCAAGAGAGAGTTAAAAAGCTAGACAAGGGTGTAAGTCTAGAAATAAATAGCTCTCCATGTGTGCAGGGGAGAGCAGCGGGTTAAGGGAAGAAGATGGGAAGGGGGGGGAAGGGTCAGGGGAAGGGGAGTAAGGGGGAAGAGGGGAAAGGGGCGATAGCAGCCATTCAACTAGGAAAGAGGTTAGGAGGAAAATCTTCAGGGAAATCTCTATGGGCAAAGATAAATCTGGAACCCACAGGAAGAAATGATATACAATGGAAATAACACTCAGAATGCTTACCTTTAACGTGAGAGGCTTAAATCACCCAGTAAAAAGAAAAAGAGTTAAAAACATGTTGCGGGATCAAAGGATTGACATTTACTTTTTGCAGGAAACACACCTATTACAAAAAGATCTGGGCAGGTTCGCAACTCAAGGTGCTGGCTTGGTGGTAGCGGTATGTGCTCCAAAAAAGAAGGTGGGGGTCATAATAGGTTTTAGGAGTGGAGAAGTTAAAATAAAGAAAGAAATTAGAGATGATCAGGGTAGATTCCTGATGGTCAATGTTGAAATCAAAGGGAAAAAGTTTGCATTGGCAAACATATACGCACCGAATGAAAATACAAACCAGTTTATGCAGTCCACTCTTAAAAGAATAGAGGAAGCAGCAGTGGGGTCACTAATAATCCAGGGAGACTTCAGCACATATTTTACAGAGCATGACACATAAAAAATAAATAAATTACTAAATTGCAAAAAAAAATAGCAGCAGAGTTGGATAGCATGGAAATGGTAAATGGATGGAGGCATTTAAACCAAAGCTCAAGTGATTACTCTTATTTTTCACCAGTACATGGATCCTTCTCATGGATAGACCATAACTGGATGGGAAAAGCTGATTTAAAAGCACGGAAGCAGTGCACAATAATTCCATAAGTGATCTCTGATAACTCTGCTATTAGCTCAACATGGGAATGGGGGGTCACAGTTAAAACACAAAATAAAGGTTGGAGACTAGACACTGCTCTTTTAGCCAATGTAGAAGCTTCTAAACAGATACAGGAGGAAATTAAAACATATTATGATATAAATGAGGGTTCGGTTGAGTCAGTTTTCACTTTATGGGAGGCTGCAAAAGCGGTGATTAGGGGAAAGATCATTGCCATATAAGCTAATATCAACAAACAAAGGAAACAGAGATCAAGGGAGCTATATCAAGAGCTTTTGGAACTAGAAAATAGGGGGGAAGGTAAAATGCACACAATCACTTAAAAAAAAATATAGATTAAGGGTGAAATAAACACTATGGATCAGCAACAAACAATCCAACAATTGAAGAGAATAAAATGTTTTTATTTTGATCAAGGCAATAAAGCAGGCAAGTCATTAGTTAGGCTTGTACAAATCAGGAGAACTAAAAGCTCCATAATGAACATTAGAACATAGGCAGGGACAATGAGTTCAGACCCACAACAGATTCAAGAAACTTTTGTGAAATTTTACGAGCAGCTGTATCAGACGGAGAAACCTGAACCTGGTAAAATAGAGGGGTTTTTAGCTAAGGTTAATATGCCACGATTTAATGAAACCCAAACACAATATGTAAACACCCCTTTCACATTAGAAGAGATAAACAACACCATAAAGGGATTAGCGAAAAATAAAACTCCGGTACCTGATGGCTACTCAGCAGAATACTATAATAAATTCAGAGACCTGATAGCCCCATGCGTGGTGCAGCTCTATAATCAAATAATAAAGGAGAAAGAGATGCCTAGGTCATTTTATGATGCCAAGGTAGTTTTGATTCGCAAGCCAAATAAAGATCCCAACTTGTGTGAAAGTTATCGCCCCATCTCACTCCTCAACTTAGATTTTAAAATACTCACCAAGACATTGGCAAATAGGCTAGCAAACATAACTTCTGTGATCAACCAAGACCAAGTGGGAGCAGATAATATAAGTAAGGCTATTAACTTAATGTACCACCTGAATAAGACCAAACAGTTGGCGATCTTGATCTCGGCTGATGCAGAGACAGCATTTGACCGTCTTGAGGTGAGGTGGCTCCACAAAATCTTGGAAAAAATAGGAATTAAGGGGAACTTCCTCACCTGGATACAAGCCATTTATTTACACCCCCAAGCCAAGCTACTAATCAATGACCTTTAGCTTGGAACCTTTAGCTTGTGCTATAAGACAGGAACCCCATATCAAAGGTATTCAGATAGCAGACCAGGAGGTGAAAGTGGCACTCTCTGCAGATGATATGCTACTCTACATAGCCGACCCACTAAAGTCAATACCCCCACTACCTTTTTATTTATTTATTTATTATTTATTTAAAATTTATATCCCACCCCTCTTGCCCTCAGGGCAGCCCGGGGCAGCGAACAACATTCAATAAAAATATTTTTAAAATTAAATGACAATATGTGGGGAAAAACCCCACCCCCCACCCCACCCCTACCCCTCGCCAAAAGCCTGATGGAACAGCCAGGTCTTACATCCACGCTGAAACAGCAGGAGAGTGGGAGCCAACCGAGCTTCCTCTGGGAGCGAATTCCACAGCACAGGGGCAGCCACCGAAAAAGATCTAACATCAGTGGCCACCCGCCTCGCCTGGGGAACCTCCAAAAAGGCTCCCACGGACAATCTCAGGGGTCGCACGGGCGCATGGGGAGTGAGGCGATCACACAGATAGGCAGGGCCCAGGCGGTGAAGGTCTTTAAAGGTCAAAACCAGCACCTTGAACCGGGCCCGGTACTTTATAGGCAGCCAGTGCAGAGCCCGGAGCACTGGTGTCATGTGCTCCCTGCGACCCGCCCCCATAAGGAGATGGGCCACAGCATTCTGCACCAGCTGCAGCCTCCGGATCAGCTTCTTGGGCAGCCCCACGTAGAGCGCATTGCAGTAATCCAACCTCGAGGTGATGAAGGCATGGATGACAGCAGCGAGGTTGGAATCTGAGAGATATGGCCGAAGCTGCCAGACAAGCTGTAACTTCCGAAATGCACTACCCACCACGGCCGTAACCTGAGATTCCAGGCTGAGCCGTGACTCGAGGAGCACACCCAGACTCCATACTTGAGAGACCATGGGTGGGCGAACCCCCCCAACAAGAGGAGATCCAACCACCCCCAGGTCCCCCAAGCCCTCGTCCACCAACATCACCTCCGTCTTGTCAGGATTCAGTTGCAGATGGCTTGACCTCATCCAAGCCCCCACAGATGACAGGCACTGGGATAATAAAGAGACTGCATGGTCTGGGTCGCTGGAAAAGGAGAGGTAGAGCTGAGTGTCATCAGCATACTGATGACACTGGATGCCCTGAAACCCCCTCACGGTCTCCCCTAACGGCTGCATATTGATGTTAAACAAGAGGGGGGGACAGAATGGCACCCTGTGGGACTCCACACGTGAGGTCCCGGGGGGAAGACGTACACTCTTGAACTGACCCAGGAGTTCAGTCAAATATCAGGTTACAAAATTAATGTCCAGAAATCTACCGCTATGATTTATGCCCCAAATGAGAGAATTGATAATCAAATTACAGTGGCCCAGCCGTTCTTAGTTGCACAAGATAAAATAAAATATTTAGGAATTCAACTGACTAGGGATCACAAACATCTGTATAAGGAAAACTATGTGGAAGTTCTAAACCAAATTTTAAAAGATATAGCTAGTTGGACGAGGCTCGTGAGGCTGGGGAGACTCAATCTCTATAAAATGAAACTCCTACCTAAAATTTTATAGAGTCATAGCACTACCAATTGAACTCCCTAAATCATTTGTTGAGCAACACAATAAGATAATGTTAGCTTATGTCTGGAATGATAAAAAAACCATGAGTTAAAAAGCAAACCCTCCAGAGGCCAAGAGAAAAAGGGGGAGTTAACATGCCAGATATTAACCTCTACTGTAAAGCAGTGATTCTTAGAGCTATACAAGATTGGTGCACACAGCAAACAGGAACCCACTGGGTGAATATCAAAAAAGCCATTTTGAGGGTAAGACAGTTTGAGTGCCTTATACTTGACAGTGAAACAGGGAACAAAATAATATGGGATACACACCCTTTTGCAGGTAATGTTCTAAATACGTGGAAGACAGTGAGATGGAAACTAGGTATACACAGGGTAGCCTCACCAGTAACCCCTATTGAGGCTATGAAAATGGCTACAGAAGAATAGCGAAAAAACTCAGAACACAACTGGAAAAAAAAGGAATAACACGGGTAGAGCAGTTATTTAGAGGAGATAGATTTATGTCTAGGGAAGACATCCAGGAATTGGTACAGAACCCAATAGATGAGCTACAATTTTATCAGCTATGAAGTGAGCTGAACCAAGCAGAATTGGTTCCACGTTTTGTTAGACCTCAGAAAGCAATAGAAGTAACCCTATTCAGTAAGGAGACGGGTAAGGGTTTCGTAGCAAAAATATATAGTGCTGCAAGGGGAATGGTGTGTGGATGCACCAACATACTTACATAAATGGGAAGTATTACTGTGAAACAAATGGGAAAAGAACCAGAGAGTGGAGCTATACCAACATATGAATGAGATATCAGCGTCATTAGAGGTAAGAGAACCTATTATTAAGGTGATTATGTTTTATTATATGGACCTGGAGAGGTTGAACAAAGTAAGGGGCACGGGGTCAAATTTATGCATGAGGAGATGTAGGGAAAAAGGAACATATTTGCGTGTATGGTGGGAATGCCCTAGGATAAAAGATTTCTGGGCAGAAGTGTGGGCCAATATGCAAAAGATAATAAACATCACAATACCTCAATGCCTAGAAACGACGCAATTAGGATTGGATCCACGAACAGACTTAATACAAAGAAAGGCACCTCTCTGTAAAATGTTCATGACAGCAGCGATAAAATCTATATTACAATTTTGGATAAATGAGGCTGCACCCACGGCAAATGTTTGGTTAAACAACTTATGGTATCTTTTTCAATGGAAAAAGCTTCTGCCACACATAGAGACAAGACCAAAGACTTCAATGAAAAATGGTTTCAATGTATGGAGCTTATGCAAAAATCAGAAATGAGGGAGGACCAAAGAGTGTATTTGTTTGAGTATATGCTGTAAAGAGGACAATTAACAACAACAACAAAAAAGAAGAAAAAGAAGTTGTAGAGGAAGGAATAAAAGTCAAATAAGCAAAAAGAATGGCCTGCTGGGGAGAGAAGAGGGAGGTGGGAGGTGGTATAAAGCACATTGTACTATGTACTGAGCATTGCAAATCTCAGAGGATGATTGGCTGAATTTTTGGGGGGATCTGTATAAAGAAGTGGGTTTTGAGTCAGATGTTATGTTGGTGGATATGAACTTTGTTAGGCTAGGAAGCCATGGGGAGGGGGGAATTTCAAGAAACAGTCACTGGGGAGGAGATCTTGGAACTCATAGGAACCCTGGGTAAGGGTAAAGCCCCAGGAGGAGATTGGATCGTTTCGGAGGTTCTCCAGTTATGCCCCCATTGGTGGGCTCCCTGGCTAGCTAAGTTCTTTACGCTAATAAATAAAACCAGATTAGTGCCACAAGAGTGGGGGGAGTCAATTATTATCCCTCTGTTTAAAAAGGGTGACATTCGAGACCCAGGCTCATACCGGCCTATCAGTCTTATCCCGGTAATTGGCAAACTTTACGCCAAGGTTCTGCTAAAGCAGTTGGAGTATTGGGTTATAACGAACGCTATTATCCCAGATGTCCAATTTGGATTTCGAAAGGGATTTTCTGTTATAGACAACTGTTTTCTTCTCTCCCATCTTATTCATAAGTATAAAAAAGTGAGATCTGGGCAATTATTCCTTGCTTTCATAGACCTGCGCAAGGCCTTTGATTCAGTCTCAAGAGAGAAACTCTGGATTAAACTTCGATGTAAGGGGATAAATGAGACGCTGTTAGCCCTCATAATTCAATTACACACGGGTAATATTGCTCGTGTTCGTGCGTCCCCTTCATCTGTTTCTAAAAGATCTATTCCCATAAAGAGAGGTGTTAGACAAGGGGGAATATTGGCCCCTATTTTGTTTAACATCTTTCTGGGAGACTTGATGATATATCTGGGAGAGGAAGAAGGTCATCCCCCCAAGATTAAGAACAGGGCAATACTGGCCCTGATGTATGCCGATGACATCGTGGTATTGTCGCAAACCAGGAAAGGTTTGATATATCAATTGGACACACTGAAGGAGTTCTGTAATACCAATATGCTGCAGGTTAATTCTAAGAAATCCCAGATAATGGTTATTGGCGGCAAGTGTACCAGTGGAAGTTTGGGGATGAGTCTTTACTCCAGGTTGACAATTATGTCTATCTTGGCTTGAATTTTTCTAATAACCTCAAATGGGATAGGCACGTAAAAGAGATGGCAATAAAACCATCAGTTGCATCCAGAGGTATTATAAAGTTTGTTGCTGGGTCTTTAGAGGCTCCAATCTCTCAAGCCCTTAAAGTATACAAGGCCAAAGTTAAAAGTTTGGTTACATATGGGGCAGAGATAATTGATGGATCCTGCTGTGCCAAGCTTGAAGTTGTGCAAAATAAGTTTTTGCGTAGTATCCTGGGGCTTCTGCAAGTGATCCCAGAATCAGTTCTTAGGGCAGAAACTGGAGTAAGCTCTATTTTGAATCAGATTACAATAAAGAGTTTATGTTATTGGGCCAAACTTTGCACCAGGGAGGCATCATGCTTGACATCTATCTGCTTACAAGAAGAACTAGAGCAGAAACAGAGCCCCCTGTATTCGTGGGTAAGCAAGATCTTGCAACAGCTGAGAAGTATAGGGCTATCCATGGAATACCTACTCACCAAAGAGCGGGTTAGTATAGGAAATATCATTAAATCCAGGGTGCTAGATATTGGGAAACAAGAAGATATTGCTGCTTTGATGGACTGGAAAGTCGCACCTAATTACCATTGAATTAAACAAATTCATGGTTTTGAGCCCTATTTGGAATGGCTGCCTAAATGTTGTATACGGAGAGCATATACACAAGTCCGTATGCAGCTAGTAAAATCTGCCATCACACAAGGAAGATACATAAAACAGCCTTATGCAAATCGTAATTGTGTATGTAGTGACAGTCACCTGGAGGATGTTTCACATATTATCTTTTACTGTCCTCTTTATGAAGAACTTAGGCAGGTTTGGTTATTACCTTTGTGGCAAGAGCATCCATATATATATCTGTCTGACCAGCTTCGTTTAGAGCAAATACTTTCCATAAAGGATAAGGAAGTGGCATGTGCGGTCGCTACCTTTGTTTACCTGGCCACCAAAAAAAGGGAGGAGCTTAGTGCAAGCGATGAAGATAACTTATGAGGGCGTTTGTATTGTGGTTGGATACCATGGTCTTCTACCAGTGGAATTGGGGGAAGGTGGGTGTACAATAATTGATTATTGGAATCATTGTTTAAATGATATTTGCAGTTTACTGGGGGTTAGTCTAGTTTTATAATTTCAGGGGACAAGCCTGGCCGAGGTCCCCCCCCTGCAGAAGAGCAAGGCAGCAATTTCCCAGTTCTGGCTGGTTTTGTTTGTGTAACCTCTGTGCAGGAGAGTGTATAATATAACTCTTTGGAGTTTTTGGAATATTTTTGGATTATCCTGATTGTTGGATTTTGTGATGTCATTTTGTCACATTGTATGTTATTTTATATTGTATATGTGGATATATATGTTTTATGAATATGGCTATGGCGAAAGCTAGCTGAATAAATTGTATTGTATGTACTCAGCTGTCAAGTTAATATTGTTGCCATTTGTAATGATGAACAGTTGGTAAATAAAGTGTAAACATTTTTTTTTAAAAAAAAACCACGAGCAGACTGAGGAACTTCAGTGGGATCTTACGACACTGGGTGCCTGGGCATCTAAGTGCAAATGAGATTTAATGTGGACAAGTGCAAAGTGATGCACGCAGGGAAAAATAATCCAAACTATGTGTACACAATGCTGTAGTAATCTAGGAGTTACCACTCAGGAAAAGGATCAGGGGGTGGTTGTGGATAATACAATGAAATCCACAGCGCAGTGCACAGCAACAGTAAAAAAAGTGAACAGAACGTTAGGAATTATTTGGAAGGGGATAGAGAATAAAACAGAGGATGTCATAATGCCTCTATACAAATCAATGGTGTGACCGCAGTTCTGGTTGCCCCATCTCAAAAAAGACCCAGTTGAACTAGAAAAGGTACAGAGAAGGGCAACAAAAATGATCAAGGGCATGGAAGGGCTCCCATATGAGGAGAGGCTGGGTAGGTTGGGGCTCTTCAGTTTGGAGAAGAGAAGACTGAGAGGAGATATGATAGAGGTCTATAAAATCATGAGTGGTGTGAAACAAATAAACAAGGAGTAGTTGTTTATCCTCTCAGCTAGTACTAGAACTAGGGGACACTACATGAAACTCATGGGTGGCCGGTTTAAAACAAATAAAATAAAATATTTTTTCACTCAGCATATAATTGGGTTGTGGAATCTACTGCCAAAGGTTGTGGTAAGGGCCAGTACAATAGCTGAGTTTAAAAGAGGTTTGGACAAGTTTCTGGAAGATAGGTCCATTAGCAGCTATTAGCCTGTAAGGGCCCAAACACCCAAAGCCCCCACCTCCGCTACCGCACCGCAACCTTCGGTCCCAGCGGGCCCCCTCTCCTCACCAGAACAGCTCCCTGCCGCACCCTCCGGCCTCAACAGGGAAATCCCTGCAGCACGCCCAGCGGATCAGCCGGCAGGGCCCCTGCCGGCCAGGCGTCAGAACGCCGCGACGCCGCTCCTCGCCAGGACCCCGAGGGGCGGGGACCAGGGGAGAGCGGCGTCGGAGATAGCCACGCCCCCAGTGCTACGTCGCTCGGCGCGACTCCGTCAACGCCCTGAACTGGGGAATAAAAGCCCGATGCAGGGCTAGGGGCGTTGCTGGTGATCGAGCCTTGCGCCCATGAGACTGGCCCCCCTCCTCGTGCCCTTGTGCCTTGGACTTCGTATGCTATAGAGATTCTACTGTGTGACTGACCAGAGCGAGTGTGGTGCGTGTGTGTGTGAGTGATTGTAGTAGCCATTGTTCGTGAGGTAAGTGTGTCTTCCTTTGGGTGTCAGGAGAGCACTCCCCCCTGGGTCCCTCCCTGGAACGCAAGCCCCATCCTTCCTCGCCCCCCCCCCGGGACTCTCGCACCCCCGCAGCCCACCAGCCTCACTCCCGGCCCCTTCTCCCTCTTGCCCTTGAGTGTGTGGATCCAGCGGCAATTAAGGCATGTGATTACCCAGATGTCCAGTGATGAGTCAGGCTGGGGACTACGCATCCTGCTAGCCCTATTCCACCCTGAGGGCGTGTTTTCCACACATAGCCTTGCTGCTTCACCCCCCCCGGAGAGAGTGCGTGCCCCCCTACGTCTGGTTGTCTCATCCCCTAAATCCCGCGGGGCTAACCCCAGCCCCCAAAATCCCCACATAGCCAGACAGGATTGGGGAACATGACAGGAGCTAGGGGAAAACAACAGGGAATGGATCCCCCATTGTGGCCTGTTGGGTGCTTCTCCCAAGCCATCGTGATTGGCCATTGTCGGAGACAGGATGCTGGGCTATATGGACCATTGGTCTGACCCAGTATGGCACTTCTTATGTTCGTAGGTTTCAAAGAAGTGTTCTTGGTGGCTGCTTCACAGCTTTAGGACTACCTTATCTTGGAGGTTCGCTAAAGCCCAAGCCTGAGCAATTGCTGGAGACAATGTAAGACCAATTTATTTGGCCAAGCGTTTAGTGGGCAGGAATTGGGGGTTTTAATTGGAATTTTATATAGTTTCGTATTTTTACTGCTTTTCATATTTTTTGTAATTTTTAAAGTAATTTGTGTGTATAGTTTATCATGCCATGTTTTTAAAAAAAAATTTTAAAAAATGGGTGCCACACTGCTGTTGCCTGCTGCTTGGCACCATGGAGGCCAGAGGGATCGCTGATTTATTACATTATAAATACTTTCCAGTTCAAACTGTATACATAAATACAAAGAATTCATTTTGATTGGAGGGGGCCATTTTATAACTTTAGTAAGACACAGCACATAGACTTCTGGTGTGGTGTAGAGAGGCTGGGAGTGCGTAGCATTGATGATCTTTACCTGACTGTTTCTAGAGCCACTGTAAAATGTGTGCACGTGCACACACACACACACACACACACACACACAGAGTGTTATCTTACTACAATAAAATTATGATTTTTCCAGTGATTCCTATTACTGAGCAAGTTAAAGTCAAGTCCTTTTTTAAAAATCCTATTATGAGCAATCTTTTTATTTCCAGTATTGCTCTTTGATAGTCTAAGTAAAGGTGGAAGACACAGCTGTTAGAATCATAGCAGACAACTGGAAATATGGGAAGGAAAACAGTTGCATTTCACCAAGGGTCTGATCCATTTAAGTGGATGGAAAATATGACACTGACTTCAATGAACTTTGTCTTTGGCTCAAACCCTAAAGTATTAAAAAGTTAGCCATCTGTTACTTGCTAATACATAATTATATTGGTCTCTTACTCTTTTAGTGCTTTTCAGTCAAGATTTTTAACTACTTTATATAAGATGTAAACAGGAGAATTGTACAGAGATGAAATGACTTGCTCAAAATTACCCAGCAGCCCAGCGACTGACCAGGAAGAGAATTAAAGTCAATGGCATCCCAGTCCACAGTCCTACTCATTAAACAACGTCGTTTTAACATATAACTGAGATTAGACTAAAGGTGCAGCTGCATGAGACACCCAGAGAGGCCTGCGCCTCCCTGGGCAGCCTTGCCCCTTCCTGGACAAACGAATCATAGGATGCAGTGCCTCATGTGTTATGGGGCTGCCAAATGTTTGTCTTGCCCCAGGGTGGGGAGAACATCTGCTTGCTCCTTGATGCATCCTCAGAGAAATCCTAAGGATGCATCACAGAGTAAGACTGCCCAGGACAAAGCAGACTCGTGTGGCCGGTTGCATTTGCCTCATCACACTCGGGGCAAACCTGGAGCCATGAGCAATGGGCACTAGTGGCTGTCACTTTCAGCCATGTCACAGTCGGAGCAGAAGTCCAGAATCTCCAGACTGCTTGGGGGAGGAAGAGCACAGAACAGTCATGTGTCCGTGTCCCCCTTTCCCCACCACGACAAACAGTTGATTGGAGAGGGGGGCCTAGAAGAGCACCCACGCCCACTACTCTGGGGCCATCCTTTCCACTCAGCTGTTTGTCAGGGTGGGAAAAGGGACATGCATGGCTCCTCTGGGCTCCCCGCATCAGCTGTCAGTCAGGTGGATGGGTGGGAGAGAAGCCTGCTCTCTTTCCAGGCTGCCCTCTCCCCCGATCTACCCAACTGACTGCTGATGTGGGAGGGGGAGCTTGAGGGTGAGTGCCCTTCCCAGGCTCCCCTTTCCCATCAGCTGTCAGGTGGTGGGGGGAGCACATGCCCTCCTCTGCCACCTACAACAGCTGCATACAGGCAGCAGCCCAATTCTGTACTGCAGGGGTGAAAGCCTCCAGCCCCTGGCCGTGGTGGCAGCTTCACAATGGGTCTGGCTGCCTGCCATCCCCCTGCTTGTGTGCCAGGCTCCCTGTGCTGGCTCTGCAGTGTGGCAGGGCCGATTGCTTACCAAGGGCTGGTGCAGGGATTGGGCCCAGGCAGTTCATCTGGCTGCACCCTTAGGGCATTTATAGACGAGACCAAAAAGGCGGCTGATCCTTTGATCAGCAGCCTTTCTTGGCGCTCGTCTACTCGCTGCGGCTGCTTTTTAATCCGCGTCGGAGGGGGCAAGCGATCCTGCCCCCTCCGATGCGGATTCCTGAAGTTCCGGCTTTACGCCGCACTTCCGGGGTCCGTGGGCGAGTGCGCATGCGCGCCCTTCCGTGCATTCGCACTTGCACTCTGCGCCGTGTCTGAACAGCAGACACGGCATGCAGAGAAAGCGGGGGGAGGAAAGCCAGCATTTAGCGATCCCGCTTGTCTGCGGGATCGTCTATAAACACCCTTAGGGTGAAGTCACACAAGACACTCAGGGTGGCAGGGCAACCTTGCCTCTCCCTGGGAAAATGAGCCATTGGAAGCAGTGGCTTGTGTGTTCAGGGGCTGCCAGATGTTTGCCTCGCCCCAGGATGGGGCAAACATCTGCTTGCTCAACAATGCATCCTCAGAGAAATCCCAAGGATGGATTGCGGAGCAGCCTTAGTCCATGTGGGGTAAGGCTGCCCAGTGTGGCTGGGCGCGCTTGCACCTCTACACATGGGGCAACCCTGCACGTTGTGAGTGACAGGCACTAGTGCCTGTTGTTCGCAGCCACATCACAGCTGAAGTGTGAGTCCAGAGTCCCCAGGTTCCTGGGGGAAGGGGGGCCTAGAGGAGCTCCCACACCCTCTCCTCTGTGCCTCCCGCACCCAATCAGCTGTTTGTCATGGTGGGGAGAGGAGGGTGCACATGACTCCTCTGGGCTCCCCCATCAGTTGTCAGTCGGGTGGATGGGGGAGGGGTGTCTGCAATTGTCCCAGGCTCCCTTCTCACCCCCAATCCATCTGACTGCAGGGGTGGATCCAGAAGTGATGTGGATCGGAGGCTGAAGTCCAAAGTTAGCATTGGCCCGCCCAGATGATTAGGACCCACCTCCAGCCCCACCTCTAGCCCCGCCCCCCGCCAAGCAAGCACCATGGCAGCTTCACCCTTGGCCAGACACAGACACGCTGCTCCCCCCAACTCACTGGATCTGCCAGCATAGTCCTAGGGCTTCTCCTCAGGCCCATGGGTCATGGGCCACATGCAGATATGCATTTATGTGGTCTTTTTCCAGTTCCTAGACTGCTTTTTGATGATTGGTGCATGCTCGTGCCAAAAAATTATGTGCCTTTTAAAATCTCACTCCCACCCCCGTACCAGCGAGCACCCACCCACTTCCCCTCCACTTCACGTATTCCCCCCCCCCCGCCCTGCCCCACAACTCCCACCATGCCCCCTCCC
>QEPC01015480.1:972648-998342 GCA_003113815.1 Sphenodon punctatus
GCGTGGTGAACATCTGGCGCACGCCGTTCAGACGTTCAGGGCCCTTTGGCCCCACGGGGGGGTTGAGCGTGGTTCAGTGTGGTTGAGCGTGATCTCGTAACGTCTGAAGACACCCATTAACCTCACAAAGTCAGGAGCAGATTCATTAAGTCTGCCCTCTGTCACTAAATATCCACCTCATCCAACATCCTGCTGTACTGTTCACATTCCCTCCTCAGTACCCCCCACTACTTTCATACCTCTCTCATTCTTCCCAGGTCCCTGCATCTGGGTTATTCTGGTGTAGAAGTGCAGTGAGACTCTGCCAGTTTGATGGGCCTATTAGGAAAGGAAAATGAAGTCAAAACTGCTGCTAAGTCCACTACCAGTTTAAAAGGGGAAGCACTGGTTTGAAGGAGGGTGGAGAATACAGTTAGCTTGTGGGAGGTTGTTAGCTTGGGAAGGGTGGAACAGGACATGGGTCTGGTTCAGGGTGATCACTGGCTTGAGGGAGAGCTTATATCAGTATATAAACCAGTCCTGATATGGCAGCACAAATAATTTTTTCCCTGCAAGAGAGTGAGCTGACACCCTGACACTGATGGTTCACCTACCTCCTCCGCTCAAGATATGAGGTATTTTAGTTTTACATATATTGCAATTATTTTTCTGATTGTATTCATAAGAATTTCAATTAACATAAATATTTTTTATCAGTTCCAGATATGTGATTATCTTGTGGGGATCTTGGAGCAGAGGTGTGCAGGAGAGAAGAGCTGGGTGGCAGGATCCTGCCAGCAACGCTGCCTCCAATCTCATGCTAGTGACCGGGGATTCGGAGAGGATACTTGGAAGGACTATCTTATGAGAGATAGACTTTGCTCTGAGTGCCTAGGACTGATTAATTACCAGATCCCACCTGGTCCGCTTAATATCCTGTGAACTTTGCACTGTGGATCCTTGCAACACGGTATTTAAGCACTACAGCTGTGTCAGGTCAGTGGGATCTTGGAGCAGAGGTGTGTGGGAGAGAAGAACTGGGCGGCAGGATCCTGCCGGCAACGCTGCTTGCAATCTCCTGCTGGTGACTGGGGATTCCGAAAGGATACTTGGAGGGACTCTCTTATGAGAGATAGACTTTGCTCTGGGGGCCTTGGACTGATTAATTACCAGGTCCCACCTGGCCGCTTAACATCCTGTGAACTTTCCACTGTGGATCCTTGCAACGCAGTATTTAAGTGCTACAGCTGCCTGTGGCCATGCCGCAGGCACACACCAAGCAGCGTCGCGCCTTAGGCGACGGCCAGGTGACAGATGGGGCAGGGTTCAATCCTGCCTGCTTGAATTATGTTAGCTGTTATATTGTCTGCAGTGTATGTCTGTGAAACGTAAAGTATTTTTTTCATTGACAAATGTAGTTAGTTTCATTAAGTTGCTGAATTACAAATTGAAAAGATTCTGCCTTTTCAATTCACTTAGGAAAGGGGATAGTTGTAACTCCCCGAAATGGGTCCCCCTTTTTTTGTATATCTTAACCTCGAGTGGAGGTTTAAAATTTTATTTTTGTGAGGCAATATTTTCCTTCAAGTGTGTCTCGGAAAAGGAGAAGACAGGGTTGTAAAGGTGGATTAGAACAGGAAATTAAACCAAAGCAGAGCAAAATTGATCCCTGTGTAAGAAAACACCTAATTCCTGAAACTGAAGCTTCTGCCTGTGCAGCTGCATGCTCTTCAACCTCAAGTGATCCTTCACAGGATCCCTTTATTTTACCAGACTGTGAAGAAGTCAATTCTCTAATATCTTCCAATGTTTAACACTTATTCCCAGTCTTGCAAAGGCTTTGACTCTGAGACCATGACTTCCCATGAGAATCTATTTGAGATTCTGGATTCTCAGTGTTTTTTGATCGGTGATTTAATAAGACAGATTTCTAGGTCATTAACCAATATTACCAAAATTTTAAATAGCCAGTCTGTCCAGTTAAAATCAGTTTCTAACTTAGTATCTACTGCCTTAGAGGAGAAAGTTAGGTCACAGTTATCTCAACCTCAATTTATGTCCTCGGATAAATCTCCTTCTTACTTGCTGAGGGAGGAGGGAGCTCAGGAAGACATAGCACAGCAATTAAATTCAAGGTTGGAAATGATGGAAAAGAAAAAAGGTTACCATCTATTAGATTCTGGAGCCATGGCTAACTGGATATAATTCAGCCAAACAGACCTTTGAACCCATTCAGGTAAAAAAAAAAACACTTGCCCTAAAAAAAAATCCATTATTGGATGGCTATTTTCTTAACTGGCAAGGCCAATATTTTTTTGAGTCAGATATTGAATTATGAATTTCCACCTTGGCAGATTAAACATTACCAAATTTTAGCTAAAGGTTTACCTTTCCAACATATTATAGTTCATTTTAGAAGCTGTAAGTGGGTGCAGAAGCTTCTGGCACAATCTAGGTTGTTATCAGGGATTTACGAACAGAACGCGGTTCAGTTGTTCGGTCGTTTGTTTGTTCGGTTCGGGTACGGTCGTCTGAGCAGACCGAGTTCGGTCCGAACACTGAACTTCCAAACTGCATTCGCACATCCCTAGTTGTTATATTCGGGCGGGGGGGGGGGGGAATCAGGTATGGAATAAGAGGGAGAGGGAAAGGATTTGGGGGGGGGGGGGGGGGGGGGGAGGGGAAATTAAATGAAGTTTACATCTCCATTTCAAATCGCCCATTGATTCCTCAAAAAAAAGAGAAAGAAAGAACAATATTGCCTCAAGGGAAGGCAGCAGAAGATGACCTGATGTATTTTCAACTAATTCAAGTAGATCAAAAACAGCATGCCTCCATAAAAGGTAAACCAGAAATGGGTCAGCACTTGTCTGAACATATAAACCAAAGACTGATCCATTTATCAAATTCCAATTCTAGTCTCCCTATAGCACTAAAGAAGAACATTTTTTTCTCAGAAAAGATCTTTCTGTTCTATAAGGAAACATTCTTCCCTGACAATAAAATACCAAGACTCTGATCATTCAGCTGACCCCCTTAGTAGGAAAGAGACTCTAAAAGCATTTACTACAAAAGGGGAAGTAATTCCTATACTGGATAATGATAATTAAATTCTGGACATGTCAAATCGGGATCCGCTTATTGCAAATGGTCAGGACATGGCTTTAGCTGAAATGGTAAAACCCCAGAACTTAAACCGCTCAATAAATACTCTGCTTCTAGTTGTTTCACGTGCAATCAATCCAGTACCTTCCAATATGCCAGAAAACCAGTCCTCACGAGTATCTATGTCACAGGCAATCCCTAGTATCCCATTACACTCAGATTTAAACCTCCCAGGTAGCGTTAGTTCGCAAGATCAGACCTTAGGAACTGAGATATACTCTGTTCCTAGCTGAAGATCAAGCTCTTCTTTACCTCGGTCATGGAGTATCTGTTCTTGGAACGTAGCGGGCTGGTGGTCAAAGAAGAATGATCCTTTATTTTTAACTTACTTACAGCAATTTGAAATAATACTTATCCAGGAGGCTTGGTCTAGAACCCCTATTGTTTTTGAAGGGTATAAAGTTTATGATTTACCAGCAACAGTAGTAGCAGCAAAGGATCGACCAAGTGGGGGAATCGCCTGTTTAATAGATGTTAGATCAAAAGTTAAGATGAATAAGGTTGCATATTTACCTTCAATAGCATTAGGGATAGAAATTAATTATGAGCTTTATCATTTCCTTCTAATCGTTGTGTATATTCCACCAACAACTGCCAAATCCTATAGGAACTGTTATTGGAATCAGCTGGTGATTTTTATGGAGGGCCTTCTGGAAAATTCAGTTACCCACCAGCTATTATTGGTGGGTGATTGAAATGCAAGATTAGGAACGAATAACGAGGCACTAGCCCCTTATTCAGCCTTGGCTGGATGGGGAAATACTTTTCCCTTGCTCCAGAGACAAACTAAAGATTCAACGATAAATAGCTCTGGCTTGGCTTTAGCGGAGCTTTTGCTCAAATTTGATTTATTCCCCTTAAATGGTTCTTCATCTCATGATCCTGGTGGGGAATTTACTTTTGTGTCCCATTTAGGAGCCAGTCTTGTGGATTATATTATTGTTATGAATGATTTGTTCTTTTTGGCAGAAACTTTCCAGGTTGGTGATTATCAGTTAAGTGACCATCTACCACTAACTGCCAATTTTGACTACTCGTTGTGGGGACCAACTATGAAGAACTCTGTGTTGACCGTGTCTGATTCCCAATTTGATTATTATGCCAGGCACCCATGGAATAACACATTGGCAAAGAATACTGAAACAGCATGTCAGATTCCACTCTGCCTAGCAATAAAGGAGGGGCTTTCCACACCAGATCTGGACAAACAAATTTTACAATGGTATGAATCGCTAATTGAAACCTTTAGAAGGTTTCCCTTTTGTTAGCCAACCTAATCCCAGTGCCATTCCAACAACCTTAATTAATTGCAGTTGGTATGATTTGGAATGTCGACACGCGAAACAGGAATTAAATAGACTCTATAAAAAATACAGGAGAGGGAGGTGGCCAGAATTTTTATTGGAATTCCCTATATTAAAAAGGAAATATAAAAATTTGATTAAACTGAAAAAGCGTAATTTTGATATTATTCAAGAGGAGGAATTACTTTTGGCTGCATTGGCAAATGACTCCGGTGTCTTCTGGAAAACCATAAATGGAGGATTAAAACATAAGTCGGTCAGAAGTGATCCCTAGTGATAAGTGGGAGAAATATTTCACTTCCAAATTTTCCAATTCCATGGACTACTCCACTCCCTTTGAATTTTGGGAAACTCCAGTTTGTCCACCAGTGGCAGCACAGGGTATTTTCAGACGTTACGAGATCACAGTGAACCACGGTGAATACCCACCTGTGGTCACTGTGACTTGCACGTCTGTTTGGCGGCCGCCAGATGTTCGCCACGCTCAATCCCCACATGGGGCCAGTTTCAACCACGCTTCCCGGGCTAGCCACACCAATTCCCCGGGAAGCATGGTGAAAGTGATCCCCGGCAGGGATCAAAGAAAAGTAACGTCTGGTCGGTCGTCACAGCTCGGAAGCACCGGCAGGATTCCAGGCCGTGGCGGATTTGGTCAGACGCTGCAGCGGCATTGGCCCCGCCTCCCACCTGTCTCCCCAGAGGGCGGGCGGTGGGGAGCGTGGAGTGGGCGGGGCCGTGCGGCCGCACATTGCGCTGCGTGGCCCTGCCCTCTCCCCAATTCCCCGCCGGGATCCCCCGGCATGTCTGTTAGGGCATGACGGGGTCATCCCGGCGGGGATGTATTTATTGTTTTCGTGACGGGGGCCCCGTCACGTCTGAAAACACCCACAGTTAGGGTATTTTCAGACTTACAAGATCACGCTCAACCACAGACAATCCCCTGTGGTGGGGAATGGTCCCGTAATGCCTGTTTGAGCCCCACCAGAGGTTCACCACAGTGAACCTCCAGCGGGGATCAAAGTAACCACGCTTTTGAGGATGGTCCAGGAACCATCTCCGAAAGCATGGTCAAAGTGATTCCCGCCGGGGGTGAACTCCCGGCGGGAATAACTTTTTTCCCCCAACAGACATGACGTTACCATGCTCAACCATGGTGGGATTCACCATGGCTGAGCATGGTAACGTCTCGTCTGGCCCCTGACCACAGCCTGGAATTGGCAGCCATGCTCGTCGTCAATTCCAGGCCGTGGTCAATACCCCAGGGGGCAGACAGGCGCCGCAGCCGCATTGGCCATTGTGCCAGCCCATCTCCTGGAGGACAGGTGGCCTCGGAAGCATGGGGGGGCGGGGCTGTGTGGCCACACATTGTGCCATGCAGTCCCAGCCCCTCCCCAATTCCCATGCGGAATCTGCCGTCTCATCTGTTGACGGGCTGGTCTGATTCAGCTGGGGAATCATTTGGGTGATTCCGTGATGTGGCCAATAGGGCCACAGTCACATCTGAAATCACCCACAGTGAGCAATTTGATTGATGAGCTAAAGGTATGCAAGGCTCCAAGGTATGATTTGATCCTGGTAGAATTCTTGAAGGGGCATAAAGACTGGTGGGTATCTTTTCTCGCTGCATTGTTTACCTGGGTAAACATGTCTGGAAGAATTCCTTCTGATTGGTGGTTGGCTGTGGTCATACCTATCTATAAAAGGGGCATGAGAGAAGACCCAGCAAATTTTTGCCCTATTTTAAGCGTTATAGGGAAATTTTACACCAAGCTTCTGGCAAAAGTATTCACAGACTGGTTATAAATGGAAAACATTATCCTCCCAGGACAGGCTAGTTTCCAGAAGGGGCAGTCTACAATAGATCATATTCTGACCCTTACACATTTAGTCGAAAAATATGTGACTCAAAAAAAGAGACTGTACGCTGCCTTTATTGACCTAAAGGCAGCATTTGACGCAATTGACAGAACGTATTTGTGGGAGAAGTTGAGTAATACCTCAATTGACCACAGATTGTTGTTTCTTATGGTGACCTTATATTCTGTTAATGTCCTGAAAGTTAAAACAAACAGCATCGGACAGCTAACAAAAGAAATCCCCTCCCGCATGAGTGTAGGGATGCATCTTGGCCCCAAGTTTATTTAATTTTTTTCTTAATGATTTAATACCACGAGTTTCAGCTTCGAAATTCCATCCTCCAAGATTGGCAGAACACCCAGTTGGGGTACTTCTTTATGCAGACGATGCTGTTATTCTATCCCAGTCAAGAGTAGGGATGAATAGGCAGTTAAGAGAACTAATAGAATATTGCTCTACCACTAAGCTCCAATTAAATGATGCTAAAACAAAAATAATGATTTGGGGGAATTAAAGGACGAGACATATATGGAAAATTGGTTTGGAAGTTATTGAGCAAGTTGATAGATATAATTATTTGGGTATTACTGTTAGCAAATCAGGCAGTTGGGATGCACAAGCCAAATTTGCTCTAAACCGTGACTCCTATTCTGCTATTTTGAGTTACTTTGGCAAGAAGAAATTAAAGAGGGAAATAATGGCCCTAAAGGTCTTCAGTGCTAAGGTAGCCGCCCAGTTGCTATATGGTGAATCAGTTTGGGTGGTCAGACACTCTTATAATCTTGAAAGAGTTCAATCAGTTATAGTGGGTCTCTATGACCCCCAAGGCTGCTAAAAAAAATCATAAAACTGTTTTGGCAAGCCTGAACCACTCCTCCCCCTATGTATTCCTCAAGAAGTGTGAGGTCAACTGTCCTGTGTTGTTTCATGTTCCTCCCCCCTCCCCATGTTTTAAAAATTGAGATTTTTATCATTTCATCATCAGGGGTACTTTCTACCCCCAATGGAAGTCAATGGGAAAATGAAAGCACTATATGCCCTTTGCCCTCGGGGTCATGCTGACCCCTTGCACATATATTCTCAAAATACATGTGTCTTTTAAAGAAATGAATCTTAACCCAGCACCTGCTCTCCTAATTAAAACCCTCAATGAGGGTGAAGGAAAAAATTTAGCACTAAGTTTGAGTTCATAAAGGTCACTGGTGGTGTGTTTAGGAAAATATCACCTTCAACATGAACTGCTTTGGGGGATTACATTGATCCCCGGTGAAAAGTCAACTTGCCAACTTCCATTGTTCCTTATCTTTACACAGCAGTTAAGACCTATTTAGAGTGAACTCTTGACACTGTTTTTTTTGTATCACAGCCATTAGCAGCTTTGTGTTGGAAAAATACCTATTCATTCTGCATCGGGGGTGTTGATGACCCCTGCATTTACTGTGAGGTTTGAAGCTTACTTGAAAACAATGAAGCCCTGTATTTTTCATAAATGTCCTCTAAAATTGGCATATCTGGCCATCCTACTGTGAAGGAACTCAAGACTTTTGAGCTGGCTCCTTCTCTTCTTTTC
The DNA here is from genome assembly GCA_003113815.1 of Sphenodon punctatus. Lineage (NCBI taxonomy): Eukaryota > Metazoa > Chordata > Lepidosauria > Sphenodontia > Sphenodontidae > Sphenodon > Sphenodon punctatus. The sequence continues at coordinate 980,524 of QEPC01015480.1, forward strand.
TGGATTGGAGGGTGGTCAACATTACCCCCTGTACCATTTTTGTTAGTTGTGCTGCTTTACATGAGGGGTCATGGTGACCCCCAATGCCATGAGGGGTTGTTTTGTATTTCTGTTTTTCAGTTGTTATACTAATAAACTGTCAATTTTTTTTCTTAATCTGGAGTCCATTTAAAATCAATCACATTCATTATTTTTCAGCTATTTATTAATGGAGGTCCTTTTAAACCCCGATATAGTTATTAGTCAGTCAGTTTCTCAGGCAAAGGAGGGTTAAGAAAAGTTCTCCAACTACCTATGGGTATAGCTTCTGCAGCCATAAGATTGGAGCTAGGGCAATTAAGCTGGAATATGCGAGCTCTACAGTACGCTCTGTTCCTTTGACTACGTATTATATCATCCCCTCAGTTGAGACTATTCCCTTTTCTTGTAAAAGATACATTTAGATCTTCATGGTTTAATACCATGAATAAGTGGATAGCAAAACTGGGTTTTTCATTATCATACTTTCAGGGCCGAGCATTATTGGTGGAAAAATTAGAAATATACAAATGAACAGAAGATATCACTCATCAAGAGGACTATGTGGCAATTAAGGCTTCCCCCTCATTGGGGCGGTATTTTGATTTAATTCCTATGATTTGACACCCCACCAAATACTGGCAGAACAATTTATTTCCAGGCCTAACTAAAAAGTTCTTGTTGGCATGGTTAAATGCTCTCCCCGCAAAGGTTAGAGAAGGACGATGGGCATTGGTGCTCTTTGAAGATTGGCGTTACCCTTTTGACCAAGAACCGGTCGAAACAGTTACCTATATGTTGGTTGAATGTCAGTTATATTATACAATCGAGTCCAATATTTGGATCCGATTTTAGTTAACTATCCAGGCAGAACACATTCAGAACTGACAAAAAAATTATTAATAGATCAGTTTTCTGATATTACCCTGGCAGTGGCAAAATTTCTACAGAAAGCTTTTATAATCAGAGAAAGTTTTTTGAATTTTAACATATGTAGTTCTTAGACTTTTGTTGACATTAAGATTCTAAAAATTTGAATTAATTTTGTAGAAACAAACTGTAAACTTAGGCTGTAAATCTTTACAATTTGCATATTGTGGTATATTGTTAGTTCTTATGGTTTATGGTCTTTTGGCTATGCCCGGTTTTATTATAATAATAAATTGAATTTAATTGATTATCTTGAAATAATAATAATAATAATAATAATACTTTTATTACTGGCACTGGCTATATGCCATGGCCAAAATAAAATAAATACGATTATCTTGTTGGAACTGACATCAATAATTTCATACTCATGAAATCAAGAAACAACTTTTCAACATTCAGGCATGTGCAAGGCCTTTTTATGATTTGGAATTGTACTTTAATTTATAATAATTACACATAAATAAAAAATAAAACAACAAAAGATTTTAAAAATATATTTAGATACACAAATTTATATCCATCTTTATAATCTGGAGAAGATTATATATCTATAAGGTATTACATACAAGTGGAATCAATTTCAATATTTTGGCAAGGAAATTCTGATAGCGTGAGGAGGAAGGCTATATTGGCACAGAGTTTGGCACAGCAGGTTACAACACTACTAGGAAATGAGTTAATCACCTGAGAATGGATAGGCCATTTGTACATGGACGCCACTCACCCACCAACACCCATGAACAACCATTGAATGGGTGGGAGAGTGTCCATGTGAATGAACGTCAATGGGTGGGTGTGCATGCTCCCACAACCCACCCACCAACACCCACGGAGCAACCAGGAATGAGCTGGCATGCTCTATGGGTGGAGGTGGGTGGAGATGGATGTTCAATACCAATCCATCCGTGTAAATGGCAAAACACACACACCCATGGCAAGGGTCAGTTGAAATCAGTGAGATAGTGCTAGAGAGGCCCCGCAGGAGCCTGCAAGTAGACACACCCACTGGGAGAGATGCCGAACGCCCACCCAGGAGCCCTTAAAGGAGAAGCGAGGGACGACATGGGTGCACCAGCTCCCAACATGTCTGGAAGGAAAGCCCAAGACAAGACTCCATTTCCATATAGGTTAAATACCCAACCAAGACAATACAACAAAGGGAGCCATCAGGACAAGCGCAGGAAGGGGCATGGTAAGCAGAGGGACCCCGGGATACCCAGGGGAGGGGGTCCCGGGCCAACATCATGGGGGAGGGGCAGGACGGCAACTGACAGCACACCCTACCCAACACAGGGCAGAGGGCACAATGCTGCTCCAGCACCACCCACATCCCCACCCCAAACCACAACGATGGGGCACAGGGAGGGGAGCGCATCAGAGAGTGAGGTAAGAAAAAGACTACCCACCAACCCAGAGGAGGGGGGAGGGCACTGACAAGCCCTGAGCACATGCTGGGTAAACCCTGGGAAGACAGCTGACAGCCACACCATTCTCTCTCCACTGGAGAGTACCCAAACCCTGGCGCACAGCACCACTGAGGACACAACTGAGGAGGGCCTCCATGGCAGTCAGGTAAAACAGCCAGACCCCCCGTGGGTAGGAGAGGCTAAGGAACTCCTCACAGAAGCAACAGGAGTGCAGCAGGAAATCAGCTCACCCCCATGCATTCCCCCAACAGGAGACCACCTGCTCCACTGCCACAACAGCCATCAGGTGGGCCCCATGTTGCCAAGCTGGATGACCTCCACACACAGAACCCAAAAGGGGGAACCCTGGTCCAGAGACGAGACCCAGGACTTCATACGTATGTGGGTGTAGAGGGGGTGCTGTGTTTGACTGGGGCTAGAGAAGGGCAGAGCCACCAGTAGAGGATTGCCCTGCCATTCAAGCCTGCATCCCTCCCTCCCACAGGTAATCAAGGCAAGGCGGGGCCCGGAGGGCGCTGTGTAGAGGGGGTGCCATGTTTGGCTGGGGCTAGAGGAGGGGAGAGCCACCAGTGGAGGATTGCCCTGCCACTCAAGCCTCAAGCCTGCCACTCAAGCCTGCTTGGTCGGGCCATTCGTTGGCCATCGTGGCTGTGGCCAGGGACTTGCCAGAGAAGAAACAAGACCTGGAAGAGTCATCTCTTAAGGACGGCACATTTGTGGAACTCGTGGAAGTGAAGCTGTTGCTGAGACTGCAGCCTTGGGTGACAAGGACTGTGCTGGGGGATTCCCCCGCCCCTAGAACCACAAGAGATGGCCTTAGGTGCTGGTGAGGCATAGGGGTGCCTGGCTACCAGCATCCTGTCTTTCTCACTGGTCACCTCTTCTCTAATATGCTGCCAATAGACAAGATTAAGAACTTCAGGAAGATGAAGAACTCTGGGAAGCCGACCATAAGATCTCCAGACCCAGGTAACACCCAAACTGGGCAGCAGAAACTTGAGAGCTACTACTCTCTGAGGTCTAGGTCCCAAGCTCTAGCGAGCAGGGATGTAGCTGGGCTCTCTGACCCCAAGTCTTCGTTGGGGATAAAGGTATCATTGGGCTCAGCGGACCTCTGTAATAATTTAGGACTGCCATCTCTGGAGTTGGCCTCCTTGGATCCTTATTTAACTCAAGAGGTAGATCTCTCTATTCCATATAGTGACTGTTCTACAGATCACTCTGGTCTCTCGATATGTAATTTGTTGGGTAGTCATTTCCAGGCCATGGGAGATCAGTCCCAGAAATTTTTAGATAAATTGGAGGAAGTTATAACTTTGTTGAAAACCCAGCATACAGCTCTGATCTCAACGTTGAATCTCCTATTGCTAATGGCAAGCCCCATAACCCAGAAATAAGCAATAAGGCCCCTTTCAAACCTGAACGGGGCACAATGTCTGGGGAACAAATATCCATTCCAGATAAAAAGGGTGATTCTGGGACCGGATATTGGGTTCAATCTCTGGCCCCTAGTGCAGAGACTTCTCAAATTAGTAAATTAGCGCCTGTGGTTGGCGGCAGAGGCGGTGGTGGCAGCATGGCGGTCCGGAAGCTTCAGTGCTGGCTGGTGGCTTCAGCACTTTCTAGGCCTTCCGGGGAAACCCGGAAGTTCCCTGGAAGACCTAGTAAGCGCTGAAGCCACCAGCCAGCATTGAAGTCGCTGGACCGCCATGCTGCTGCCGCCGCCGCCACCGCTGCCCGGAGCGCCAAAGGTAGGCGATCCCTGGGTGGGGGGGTAGGGTGATCCCTGGGCTGGGGTGTGTGTTAAACCATCCTCCACCCCAGGGATCACCCTAGTACCACTACCTACCTGCTGGTGCAGGCTCTGGGTCACCGGTAGCGGCCCGGAGCCCGCACTAACAGGGACTTCAGGGGGAAAAAAAATTTTTAAATCCAGGCTGGGCAGTGTGGGTGGGGGGTGTCCCTCCTCCCCAGCCTGGACTGGGGAGGGAAAGTGGTTGGGTTTTTTGTTTCTTTTTTTTACATTGCAGCCATTCATTTCAATGGCCGCAATGTAAAAAAATCCGGCACTGGGAACTGGTACCGGTACCCCCAAATACCAGAGTAATCCGATTCTGCCGGTACAGCAAAATACTGGCAGTATCGGATACCGGATGTACCGAACTTCCCACCCCTAATGTTCAGCCCCTAGTCAATCAATCATTTAATAACACTGGTAGACCCTCTCACGCTTCTAAATCTCCTAGTGTATATGAGGAACCCCAGACCAGTAGTGTAGGGGCGGGATCCCAGGCTTTGCCTCCTTGTCAACTGGAATCCATACCGGAAAGGCTATTAATGCTTGCTGGGGGTCTAGACAAGAGTGTGGATTCCTTACTGGAAACCCTAACTTCAGAGCTTCCCGACTTGGGTACCTCCACATGTAATGAGAAACCCTGGACTGCAGCTGCTAGTTCCTTGGATTTGTCTATTCCCCAGACTCTATTTCCACCAACAGTAGCGCACCCTCAACTGCTGTTGGTCAGTTCCCAGGCACCAGTGCCTATTCATCTGTGTGTTCTGGAACCACCCCTTGATCAGGAATTGGGATTGGCCCCTTTGCAGGCCTCCCTTCGTTGCATGGAAGTGCCACATGATCCGTGGCTGGCCCTGGCCTTGTCAACTGCAAGGTGGTTACCTGGAACATAGCAGGGTGGCACTCTAGGTCAAGGGATCTGACCTTTATCCAGTATGCTGGAAAGTTCCATATTTTATGTCTGCAGGAAACTTGGGAAGTGTGTCCCCTTGACCTTCCTCTAGAACTTTCCCATTTCACTTCCTATACTCTTTCTGCAATTTCCTTAGCAGCTAGGGGCCATTCATGTGGTGGCTTGGCCTGTTTGGTTCATAGTGTTTTTCAGGGGACTATAATAGAAGTTCTCAAGCACTCACCTTTTCTTCTGGGGCTGGTTTGGGTGCATGGAGGATGGTCCTGTATTATACTGAATATTTACATCCCTCCCCAGAGTACCAAGTTGTATGACTCTTCGATATGGGTTACTCTTGAGGGTATAATTGAGAGTTTGGGTAAAGCATATCCTGGTAGTCCTTTGGTTGTTCTTGGTGACTTTAATTCCAGACTTGGGGCTAATGACCAGGATTTGCTGGCCCACTGTCCCCATTTTTGCTTTCCATCTACCTCTTTCCTTAGTCAGAGACATTCTAAGGATGATGTGATCAGTGGATCAGGAATTCACTTGGCAACGTTGGCAACAAGTTCTAAATTATGTCTATTGAATGGGTCATGCTATCAGGATATTATGGGGGAGTTCACATTCTTAGGCCCAAGTAACACGAGTGTTCTCGATTTTGTTATGGTCTCCGGGGACATTCTGTTTTTCCTAAAGAACTTTGAAGTCGCTCAGGTACTTTGTAGTGATCATTTACCTGTAGAATCCAGTTTCCATTTCCCTAGTAAAGAGGGGATATTGACAAAGGTTATATCTTACGATAATCCACATGACCAGGCCTCATGTTTTTGTGCCCCTGCTTCGGGGAAATTTACTCTCCCACTTTTGGAAGATTGGATGGATGAGGATGAGACCACAGCTCTAAAAACTACTATAATGACCTCCGAATCTGGACAAGGGGCTAGTAAGGTCTTCGATATACTTATGCAGCACCTTTCCAAGATTATTCAGATTGAACCCTCCTGTAACCCAAAATTCCACCTTCCATTGAAAGTATGGTATGATGGAGACTGTGCTGCAGCCAGAAAATTAGTCAAGTCTATTTATATATCCTGTCACCAGGTCCAGCTATGTTGTTTGCCACCCTCTTATTTCCAGGCCAAGCGGGATTATTGAGCCCTTATAAATAGGAAAAAATGGGAGTACGTTCGAGCTAGGTGGGATTCAGTTTTGGAGGCTGCCCAGGCAGGGAATTCCTGACTTTTCTGGAGGTTGCTTAAGGGGGGCTTTAAGTCACCTATTAGCCAAAATTTGTTCTCTATTCTGGCCCAAACATGGGCAACGTATTTCAGTCAGATATATGCACCTCCCGTAACGACGGTCCCTCCTGAGCCGTTACTTAAAGCTACGTCGGTACTTCCTGACTGGCCTAGGGTGGATGATTTTGAAGTAGTGGACTGGATTTAATAGAGTCATGCAGGAATAATAGGGTGCCAGGAAGGGATCTGATACCCATGGAATTGCTCAAACGTTATAAGGAATGGTGGGTACCCATGTTGTCAGCTTTCTTCTCTGCCATCAATCAATCAGGATCTGTTCCATCGACTTGGAAACTAGCTGTCGTTGTACCCATCCACAAGAAGGGCTCACTGACAGATCCTGCCAATTTCAGGCCCATCAGCTTGCTTTATGTTATTGGGAAAATTTATGCTAAGTACCTACTGGGCAAGCTGAATTTGTGGATGAGGTCATGTAAGATAATATACCTGGAGCAGGCTGGTTTCCAGGAGGCAAGGTCAGTCACAGACCACTGTATAATGATTTCGTATATAATCGAGAAATACAGACATCTAAACCAGCGGTTCTTTATGGCCTTTCTTGACATCCGTATGGCATTCGATACAGTAGATAGGGCCATTATTTGGAGTAAGTTGGGAAAATCATCAATTGACCAACGACTTTTGTTTCTAATCTGTTCGCTCTACTCTGATTCCAGGCTAGTAGTAAAACTGGGCCCTTGTGGGCATGTCTTGGAGGAAGTAGAAGTCAATAGGGGAGTGAGACAGGGCTGCGTCCTGGCGCCAGCTCTTTTTAACTTTTTCTTCAATGACGTTGTTTTTCTGATGGGCCAACTCTCATTCTTCCCCCCTCGGCTTGGCCATCACCACATTGGGTGCCTGCTGTTCGCAGACGACTTAGTCCTGATATCACAGACCCGTGTGGGGTTAAGAAGGCAGCTAGAGGTCATGGCTTTTTGTTGTCGGGCCAATAATATTGAATTAAATTACCTTAAGTCCAAGGTTTTGGTCTGTTCTATGTCCCTGAGAATTAATCACCACTCTTGGTTTATTGATGGTAACCCAATTGAGTAGGTTGAACAATTCAGGTACCTGGGTATTTTATTTCACTACTCGGGAAGCTGGAAACCCCATGTAGAGGGGGCATGCCTAAAAGCCAAAAACTGCCTTGGCAATTGGGAGCTTTTTTAACCAATCTGGCAGGGCAGCTTATAACATGGCTATTAGAGCATTTAATAGTAAGTCCTCGGCCCAATTTCTTTTGGGGGCTGAATTATGGGCCCCCTTCATTACCTCTAGGGTGGATAGTGTCCAGGTAAAATTCCTGAGGACCTTGCTTAGAGCTCCAAGAGGCACCCCAGGCATGGTCCTACGTATAGAGATGGGCCAGCGGAAGTGGACATTTAGAGCCTGGGCCATGGCCCATAAGTTCTGGATCAAAACTCATGGGTCAAACCCAAAGGGTCTCTTCCCTTTTTTCTTGGAGGACTCATTCCAGGGTAAATGGCGGCAAACAGTCAAGCTCCATCTCACCTCCTTAGGTTTATCCAAACCTTATTTATTATCTAGGGGTTTTCTCCCTGCACTGGCACAACCCAGGGTATGCTTGCAGGATGTGGATCTCCAGGTGGAGTGTGGAAGAGTGGGTTCTTCACCCCACCTGAGTCACTATTGGTTTGGCTCCCGAGGTAGACACTATGGCTCGGTACCTCCTGGCTGATATCCCACCAAGAGGGAAATGGCTCTTCATGGCGGCTAGATTTAATGCCTTGCCGACTAAATTCTTGGAGGGTCATTAAAAAAAGTCCCGATAGCCCAGAGGCTGTGCCCCTATGATCAGCAAGAGTCTGAAACTACCTGCCATGTGCTCCTAAGGTGCCATCTATATGATGCCTTGCATGCTGAAATTTTACAGTCATTTTTAGACTCACATCCCGGTTGGACAGATGACTACATGTGTGACACACTTTTAGGTGATTGCAGCCAGGAATTAACTTGTGCTGTAGCTAGGTTTTTGACAGCCGCCTTTGTTAGACGGAAACAATTTTTGGATTACACTTGTTCGGACTGACTTTTGTTGATTCTATGATTATCCCTGGCTACTCCCCAGATCCAATTTAATGTTTGGTTTGTAGATACTCTATTATGCAAAATTTTATATTGTATTGTGTACTGAGTTTTGTATCTTGGGCTGTGGCAGTGTGCCTGCCCCAATAAAATTGACTACTACTACTACTACATATGCGGGTGGAGGCCGAAAAGGTCCAGTACAACCTGGTGTGCAGCTACAAGACCAAACAGATCTATGAAGCCATCGTCCAGGAGATGGAGTGATTGGGGTACAATAGGGAAGTCACCAAATGCATGCAGCAGGCAAAGGACTTGAGGTCCAGATATAAACATTAGAGGTGGGAAACCGGTAAAATCCGGTATCCGATAATGCCGGTACTGGGCGTACCGGCATTATCGGATTCGACCCGGTAATCCGGTCTGGGTACCGGATTCCGGGGTACCGGATTTTTTTTACATTGCAGCCATTTAAAAATGGCTGCAATGTAAAAAAACTTAAAGCCCCAGCAAAAAAGTTTTTTTTAAAAAAACCCTCCCTGAGTCCAGGCTGCGCGGGTGGAAGGGGGGACACCCCCCACCCACCCTGCCCAGCCTGGATTTTTGTTTAAAAAAAGACTCAGAGGCGAGCCCACCCCCCAGCACCAGCGGCCGCGGCGTCCCCGCAGCCGCCGGTAAGTATGACCCGATCCCTGGGGGGGGTGTTTAACACCCCCCCAACCCCCCAGGGATCACCCCTACTAAAGTTCAGTGCTTGCTTACCTTGCGGAGCTCCGGCGGCGGCGGCGGGCGGTCCGGCGGCCTCAGCGCCGGCTGTGGCTGCCGGCGTCAGAGACGCTCTAGGCCTTCCGGGGAACTTCCGGGTTTCCCCGGAAGGCCTAGAGCGTCTCTGACGCCGGCAGCCACAGCCGGCGCTGAGGCCGCCGGACCGCCCGCCGCCGCCGCCGGAGCTCCGCAAGGTAAGCGCACTGAACTTTAGTAGGGGTGATCCCTGGGGGGTTGGGGGGGTGTTAAACACCCCCCCCAGGGATCGGGTCATACTTACCGGCGGCTGCGGGGACGCCGCGGCCGCTGGTGCTGGGGGGTGGGCTCGCCTCTGGGTCTTTTTTTAAACAAAAATCCAGGCTGGGCAGGGTGGGTGGGGGGTGTCCCCCCTTCCACCCGCGCAGCCTTGGAGGGGGAGGGGGAGGGAATTAATTTATTTCATTGATTTCAATGGGGACACAGCGCCCCATTGAAATAAATGAAATAAATCCGGTACCGGTATACCGGATTTAATCCAGGAATCCGGTTTTCAGGGAACCGGGAACCGGTAAATCTGGTAACCGGTAATGGGCCCGGGGTCCCACCTCTATGTTTATTAAACATATAAAGGACAATAATCTCAAGTCCAGCCGTGCCATACGCACAATGGAGTTCCAGGATCAGCTGGATCGGTTCCTCTGCATGGACGGGGACATTGTGGCCTCCTGCAACCACAGCACAGCCTTCGCCAGGGACAGAAAGAGGGCAAAAACAACACACACCCTGCTCAAACCACCGGAGCCGAGGGAGCCCTCAGCCCCTGGTGAGGGCAGCCAGGATGTGGGAAGGGACAGTCCCATCCTACTGGTGGTGGAGGCATCCCTGGAAACAGAAATGTGACCCTCCATGTGCAACCCCAAAACCCGCAGGTTCAGAACCACAGGGACAGGGGGCACACAGGGAGCAAATTCACACCAGGGATACGCCCCCCCCCCCAGACATGGAGGAATACGATCCAGGTAAGAGAACAACCACAGGGAAGGGGGGAGGAGCCTGGGCCACAACAGCCAGGGCCCCAGCTGGGAAGCACTGCCCAACTGACAGATCGCATTTGCTCGTGGAGCTCAGGGGGACCTGGAGGTGCACAAGGAGGAGATGGTGGTGGTGGTGGTGCTGGAGGAGGATGTGGAGAAACTGGAGACCATATACACAACAAAACCCTCAACCACAGTACAAAACCTCCCCACCTAGAGGAAACCTCCAGTACAAACCAATAAAGAAAGGAGGGGAAGAAGGAATTATACCATTTATTGAACTATCTTAAATAAAAATGATAAAGAATTGTCCCCAAAAGGCTTGTACACATCAAATGGATAACATATAATAAACTGTATATACAAAACCATGAATTATATATAAAAAACCGAGACGTGTTTAGGAGCGCAGCCCCTTTCTCAATGGGATAATATAAAGATATGCCAACTAAATGTCAACCGAAGGAAATGAAACCTATNAAAGATATGCCAACTAAATGTCAACCGAAGGAAATGAAACCTATAAAAATGACAAACATGCATTAATATTTGTCAGCAATCACTTAAAACATGAAAGAAGTGTGAAAACACACCCAATATCAATGCTGACACTATACAATGACCTCCTGATTCTGCATGACCCATATATAGTAAGCCTATATTATATCAAAAAACCTCAGTATTTCCCCACATGTTGCTATCTGGGAATTACCTAAACAAGGCCTTGATACCCCTTATGGTTCCAATTATACACATACCCCACCATGGGGTTAGAGATTACAATGATCAATTCCCAAAGAAGCCTTTCCCTATATCCCAAGCCAGAATAAGCAATGCAGGACCTGTAGTGGTCCTCCTAAAGCAACTGTGTTCTAGAGATCCCTCCCAAGCAGTTTATAATCTTACCTCACTAGAGGCATGAAAGATCACAGGTCTCTTAACTCTGTCAGCAGTACCTCATATATAAACTTCCTTCTGGTTATACAGCAATCTTGTAACCCTGCAATGACAAATACTGAAATACAGTAACACATGACAGCCATAACACATGCCAAACAAACAGGATTACAGACTGAAATCACCTTTCCACATACTCTCCATCCTATAGAGTTACTCCTCATACCTACATTGTATTAAAATACATACATACACCAGCTCATGAATAAGGGCATTCGATGTACATTACAAAGATAACTTTTTACAAATTCTCATGCATCTTCACAAGCTTTGATCCTAGTGCTCTCCTTTTCCCAATCCTAACCCATAAGGTCTTTAACATCAGGTAGAGTGTAAACAGCTGGCACAAAACTTGAATGGGTTCTTCAGCCAATCTCTCCAGACTCTTGGTAAAAAGTATTCCAGTCTCAGTTAACTAAGAAGATAATCAGCTGACACAAGACTAAACAGAGACTTCAGCCACTCTCCTCAGGCTCCAGTTGGAAGGGCGTTTCAGTGTCAATTATGGTGAAAATCATCAGCTGATACAAGGCTTGAATCTGAGAACAATCTCTCCTCACTCTGGGTAAAAAGGCATTCCCATCCCAGTAGAAAGAAACCACATTCAAATGGGTCAATATTGTAGGCAAAATTAATTCATTCTAACCCATATTCCAGTCATAATAACCTATAACAATTCCCAAACATAATTCAATGAACCGACACATTTTAATGCATACATATTAGATGGCTTACATGACCATGCATTGTAAGACTTCATCCTCCCATATTATATTAAAAACATGACATAGTTCAATTAAACCAAAATGGATCATTAGAAATAACATTGCTCTCCTGCATAAACACAGAGAACTAATATAGAAGCTTATAAAGGTGCTGTGGTATGGAGAAAAGAGTACATGGCCACAATAATTAATCTCTCATCTAAAAAGACCTGACCATTTATTGTAATCATTTAAACCATATGGTTTAAGTGTATCCAGGCTATGTATCCAAAATACCTCCCTCTGTAATTAAGATTTTCATGCTCTTTCTTCTGGATAACAACACCTCAATGCACATATATCGGAGGTCATCTGATTTGTGATTCCTCTGCCAAAAATGGGAGACCAATAGTTCTTTTTCCACACGTCTCCTGATATTACTGCAGTGCTCCCCAATCCTTACTTTAAGTGGTGTCGAAGTGCAGCCTACGTAAATCAAGTTGCAGGGCCACTGTATTAGGTAAACTGGAGACCATCAGAGCCAGAGCCTGTTCACACAGACAAGGGCACAGTGGTGGGAGGTGATGGGGTGATGCAAAGTGGACAGGGGTACAGCAGCACTACCGGCCACAACCCCATCCAAGGGCAAGTAAGGGATGGGTTAGGGGACAGAGAGGATGGGGGATGGTAACACCAGGAGGACAACGGGTGGAGACAGCACAGAGGAAAGGGTGGAACATGGCTGCAGAGGAGGGACAGGGGGATGAGGCCATGATGAGAATGGGAGACAAACACACACAGGGATCAGGGGAGCAAGAACAGGGCCATCGCCACATGCTGAAGCAGAAGTGGGAGTATTCAATTCAATTCAATTTTATTAGGCTCTAGCTTTCACCATGGCCAAAGAGAGAGAGAAAAAGAGAAGCAAAATAACACAATACATCAAGGATAGCATCTCACAAGATACCCGGGCATATACAATCATCTGTTACATTCTCCATATTCACACACCATACATCCAAAGAGCCAGGAAAAAGAGGGTCACAAAACCTCCATAAATATATACCCATCCTAGTTCTTCATGTCCCTATTTCCCTGATTCCTCTCACTCCTTATATTCCAGTTTTTTTATTTAGGTCTTAGCCATAACAGCCTAACAAGATTTAGCAATAAAATTATAATAACCATATCATGTACCATAAGTGGAAGTAAAGGGGGAGAATGCCAACAGAGCCAACGCCATAGAGGGAGCAACTGGGTGATGGTGGGAGATATACCAGTGCAGCCACGGGAGCCACAACAGATTAACAGGGGGCAGGTCCCCATCTCCAAGTTCACATAGGAACCCTTGCTGTTCACAGACGAGCAGCCCAGTCCATCCAGGGGTGCCGCCACTGGGAGTGCAGAGAGGAACTGGGAGATGCGGGCCTGCAACCGGCGGAGGAGGGAGGACCTAGGAAGGGAACTGCTGGCAGAGACCAGGCAGTTGGCAGATGTGCAGAGACAGGAGCAAGCCCTAAATAGGGAGGTACATCTAGGGTAGGGGGTGTGCATGTCATTTTCTTTATTACAATAACAATAATGAAAATTGTTGGTTTCATTTTCGTTATTGCAATAACAAAAACGACAACCAAGAATAACGACAACGATAATGAAAACGACAACTGAGAATACCAAAAACAACATCAGAGAATACCGATAACGGTAACAATAATGACATCAACATCGATATCAATACAGATACCAATATTGATATCAAAAACTATACCAAAAATGATACCAAAAACAATAACGAAAATGATAACAAAAATGATAACAAGAAACAAAAATGACAATGTCATTATCATTGTCGTTCTTATTAGTGCTGTGGCAGTTGGGTTTTGGGGGGAAAATATAAAGAGGGGAGGAGGGAACAGACATCTCAGACTCTTAACAGGGTTGAACTCTTGAACTGTGCCTGTATTGGGAGGGGCGAGCAGCTCAGCAGTATCTGATGGATGTATCCCTGGCCAATGAGCAGCACAAGCAGGCCCCAGCAGTCTCATGGGACTCTCTGATTGTTCAATGCCTGCTGCCTCCTACAACCAATCAGAGGGGCTCTGGAGGAGGGCACTGCAACCCTTTATAATGGGAGGGCCAGGTTTTTTCTCTCTGTTGTGTGAGAGCTCTGCTTGTCAGATTGCATTTAGAGAACTGTGGTGCTTGCACATAAAAATACTCCCTACCCTCATTATTTTATTTTATTTATTTATTTATTTATTAGGTATCCCCACCAATACCTTTCCTTCCTCATACCCTATATTTTACCTTCTCCTTTTCCCTGCCCTTCTCCCCCCTGTACATTATATAGAGATAGGTAGTATAGATTAGATATAGATATATATTATAGACATAAAGATTAGATTAGAATAGTTATATAGATAATTGATTAGATAATAGATAGTTGTCCTTTCCCCTTTCCCTGTCTCCCTTAGATTTAGATAAATATTAGTTATGCACAGGAATCAATAATTATATGATACCAAAAATAAAATCTTTGTTTGAAATGGTACCGATATCAATAACGATATCAATAATGATAACGAATATCGATACCGATAACAAAAATGATACTGATACTGATATCGATAATGAAAATATAAAAAACGATACCAAAAATTATAAAAATGATAACAACAAAAACAAAATGACGTTGTTAATAACAATAATGAAAATGACATTTTTGAATAACAAAAAAGAAAATGAAAAATGAAAACAACATGGGGGCCTGGTGCACACCCCTAATCTAGGGGAGGGGGAACAGGACTGGGAACAAATGGCAGCACTGTTCACCTGGTCCTGCACAGAGCACCTGTGGGACAGGCGTCAAGCTGCTGCACTCATCCATGAGCAGCACCTAGACAGGCAGGAGAGGGAGATAGACCATGTCATGCTGCAGGGAACCACTGCAAGGGCCTTCAGATTGATAGAGAACAACTTGGAGGCCCTGCGACACGTCCCCCAGCATGACACAGGCACACCAGCCACGTTAGGAGGGCAGGCAGCACTAGAACAACACGGCACCCTCCCACAAGTGCAAACGCCCCCTCCCCAGCTCATCTACCAACCCTAATTTCCCCAGCAGTAACCCTACCCCAGCCTAGGCCACATGGATCCCCTTCCCCCATAGCCCTCCTACAACACTAAGGGGGGCCCCCCGGCCAGCCCACCCCACTCCCGGTTCCCTTCCAGCACCCTTCACAACCCCCCCCTACTGGGCCCCCTGCCACCCCAGATCATCCCCACACCCCCAGCGACCCAACTGCCAAGGCGAGCTGCCCCACATGCACAGGTAAGCACAGGGAACAGATAGTGGCCAACCAACATGGGGGGAGGGGGAACACTGGACATGGTACCCACCCAGCCACGAGGAAGGGTTGTAAGGTAGCACAGGAGGTGGTGATGGACACAGGGAGGCCAGGTACGGGAGCACAGGAATGGGGGCACAGTAAATGGGTTACTTCTACCTCTAATGCTGAGTGTCCTGTCCACAGGAGCAACCACCAGACCCTGCAGTGGAGCAGACAGTAAAGGAAGAAGAGCCCGGGCCAGACAGCCAACAGTCTCAGCAGGCAACGGCTGCCAAGACCTGCAGAGAGTCATCCCCCGGTGGTGCCATAAAGAGGGGATGGGGAAGAACCTGGAAACAATTAACCCCACCCCCATAAATATTCCCCCAAATAAAAATCCATTAACCAAACGTATCTGTCTGTCCTGGAATCTGTACAGAGGGATGCAAGTGATGTGACGGAGCCAATTGCAAACCACAGTGGTGGCCCATACCTGGGAACCGGGGGCTAACAGCTGCAGGGCAGGCAGGCCTGGCAGCTCACACACATACCCTATCAGACCAGTGCCACCCAGAGGGCATGGATTAGGGCACGGATTGAGAGTCCAGGACTGCCGGACCCAGGAAGGGATGCAGGGGAGGGATGGAACTGCACCCTGCAGTACCCTGAAACCAGCAGGGAGGGGATGGAGAGGTGAATGGTAACAGCAATGGTGTGGGAGAGCACACACACACCACCATGCAGAGGTGTCGCTAGGGGTGGGCTGACCAGACTGGAGCCCTGAATCTTTTCCCTGGAGCCCCGGATCGCAGGCAGACTGTGCAGTATTGAAATTGACTAGGCTAGCCAATTTCAAGTTACTTACCACGCATGTCTCAGGCACCCGCCATGACCACCGTGCACCTCTCTAGCTGCCCAACATGTGTGCGTGACTCCCCCAGCTGATCCCTGCTCCCACAGTACCATGTGGTGAGCTGATGCTGCTTGAGCCTAAGCTTTACAGGGAGAAAAGGCATGCACGCAAGGGTGAGCAAGGCAGCCGCAGCTGTGTGACTGGCTTCAGAACACAAGGAGCAGCTACTGGATCTGAGAGTGGCTGGACACTCACTCCCTGAGGCGCTTGTTGACCCGGTGAGCCGGTGACCAGTCCCGTCGAGCAGGCAGGCAGCCTGCCTGTAGCAGCAGAGAAAGAAGAAGAAGCCAGCTCCAGATTGATCCCTCCTGCAGCCCTGAACATTTCAAGGACTGAGGCGTCTGTGAAAGTTTCCTCCAGAGGAACAGAACCCAACTGCTCCGAATCCTGGGCCAGGTAGGTGCTTGGGGGAGGGGACAGGCTATTGGGGTGGGGGCTGACACTTCCCTCCTCTCTCCCCAAGCACAGCCAGAAACCTGAACTGCCCCCCTTTCCTGCCACCATTGTGATCCCGGGGGGGAGGGGAGAGCAGCAGGGGAGGGAGGGAGACCCCAGAAGAGCCAGATCCCCTCCACGGCCAGTCCCAGGCATGTGTCGCATGTGCCACATGTGCGGCTGCCATCTGGGGCCTCGCGCTTGCATGACTGGGGAGTAAGCTGCAGCCAGCTTCTCCCCCAATAAAATCTTCTGCCTCCCTTCCCTGGCGCTGGTCTCCATCCCTCACCTGCCTCTTCCTCCTAGTAGTGCTGCAGCAGCAGCAGCAGTAGCAGCAGCAGCAGTAAGACACAAGGACACCGATGGGACTGGGAGATAAACCTGTTTGTTTACAAACAACTCCTCCCCCATGTGAGTGATCAGAAGGTTCTTGTAAACAAGGTTCTTCGAGATAGCTTTGAACATTCTCACAACTGGGTTGTGCACACTCACCCTATTAAAATAATAGACCACATGATGGTCTCAAGCTCCTCTAGTATAAAAAGCACTCTCTCCCTCCTTCCAACCCTTTCTAGGAATATAAGAAAAAAAATCCATGCGGGGCTGGAAGGGTAGGTGTTGTGAGAATGTTAGGAGCTATCTCAAAGAACCTTGTTTACAAGATAGTAACCTTCTGTTCATCTTCAAGTGGCTCCTCACAGGCCATTTTTACATGACTCCACCAGGTGGGGGATCCTTGGGCATGCTGGTGCGTGGGCAGGGCATGCACACAGACTCACATGCATCCCCACTCAACCCCCACTCATCCACATCAACGAAGTAACTGCCGTTTCCCCCGGTTACTCCATGCATGGGGATGAGCGGGGGGGTAAGTGGGGATGCGTGTTAGGTGGGTGCGCACACAACCCCACTCACCATGGGCGTGTGCACCATATAGTTCGCATGGGGCTCTCCCACCCGTGAACACACAGAAAGCTGCATGCTCATGGGTGGGAGAGGCCCGTGTAAAAAGGGCCACATTCTCACAACTGACTTACTTATATTACCTTAGGTTGGAATTTAGGATGTAAAGCAATATCTATTCTATCTTGGAAAATCTGCAAATATGGTTATTATTATTATTATTATTATTATTAAACATTTATAAAGTGCCAGTTGCAACCTGGCGCTGTACAGAACATACAATCAGATGCGGTCCCTGCCTGTGGCTTACAATCTAAAAGACAAGGAGGGGGAGACAGGGAGAGGGGACAGCGGGAGAGACATGGGAGAAGACAAACAAACATTCAGG
>QEPC01015480.1:1008502-1020888 GCA_003113815.1 Sphenodon punctatus
CAAGTACGTGCACTTGAGACCTCGCATCTTCATGAATGTTAGACCCCTTGTCTCTCCCTCTGTTCCCCTTCCTAAGTCTCTCCCCCAGCTCCTGTCTCTCAGATTGTAAGCCCTAGGGGCAGGGACCCTGTCTATTTTATTACTTTGTAAAGTGCCAGGTACACTGCTGGCGCTATATAAATGTTTGTTAATAATAATAATAATAATAATAATAATAATAATAATAATAATAATAATAATAATCTCACTAGCCAGAATAATATTGGAGGTGGGAGCTCTGACATCAGACCCAGATCTTGTCAATTCCACAGTGATAGACTGGTTCTTCATCCTGATTTTTGGAAGAAAGGAGGGATCAGTTCAGCTTTTCATAGGGAGGCAGGAGATCTCACTACCTTTGTTTTGCCTGAATCCACAGCAGCCTCAATTTATCCTAAATCTAGGTTCTTTAGGATTGATTCCGCCCTACTTATTTCATTTGGGCATAAAAAGAGAAGAAGGAAGGGACTGAAGAGTACCTTGGATAGATGATGTGGAAATTATTATGAAAGTATATAAAGCTTCTAAACTCCCTTTCCCAGAAGGAAGCGGGAGAGGATGACCAATGCAACTTTGTTAGGCAAAGCCACCTCCAAGAAATTTGCAGAGCTGCCACATCTTCACTTGCCTTTACAGAATAAATACTCTGGTACAGGCAGCCTTTGGTCATGGAGTGCTTTACAGAGTCCTCCAGTGTACTGGCCCCGAAGGCGGTAAGGAATTTTCTCCTGACTGAAGGGAATCTGTCTGTACTTGTGAAGGCACTGCTTGGGGGCTTCCCTACAGCCAGCCACCCTGACAGAAACAGCAGAAGGAAAGTTTCAGCTTTTCTTCCCCGTGCATTTCCTTTCTGGTTTCTGGCAGGGTGGTCATTCTTTCCCCACTCTTCTCAGATTCCAGGACATGTTGTTTGTAGACTCCATTTCCCAGATAGGAGTGATGGGGCATTCCAGATTTGGATTAATCCTTACCTGCTCATAATGGACAGTTATGGATTAATCTGTACGGAACCACAACCTGCCTGTTTGAAATCTATAAATCTATAAATAATAAAAAAAATAACTCTGCACAGGTAAAATGGTCACTGGATCATTCTGTGCATGAGTCACCACCATTTTGGAAAAGGCTGTGCATGTGCAGAATGGTCCAGTGACCATTTGTGCATGTGCAATTATTTTAATTTAAAAAAATTATTTAGAATTTTTCATTGATTTAAATACATATTCATAATGCCATAATTAAATTCAGAATTAAAGCTCTGGATCCGTAATTCCCTCCAGACACCCTGCCATCCCTACCAGATAGTTTCCTGGGACAGTGGGTGGCAGGGGGGAGGATGACAGAGGGTGCAAAATGGGTTGTGAACCAAATTTAGGGCAGTTGCCTTGTCATTAAAATTACAATTAATTGTATTAGTCAAATAAAATCAGCTTGTAGAATGCCAGCTGCCCACCCTGACTATAAGTCCTTATAGGATAACCATCACTTACAGTTTTACTGTTTCTTTGAGACGTCTCAGATGCCTTTATAGCCATCATATAGCAATGTCTACAACATACCAAGCCACGGACTTCCAATCATGCTGCTCCGAACTCAATTTGTAGTTCCCCTTCTGGAGGGATAATAATCACACACCAAATGATGCTTCCACAGCTGCCCCAGATGCCTGCAGACCCTTCAGACAGGCGGAGGCCCACCCTGGACTCCTGCAGACCCTTCGGGTAGGCGGAGGCCCGCCCTGGACTCTTGCAGACCCTTCAGGCAGATGGAGGCCCACCCCAGACTCCTGCAGACCCTTCAGGCAGGCAGCAAGCAGCCTGACCCAGACTCCTGCAGACCCATCAGGCAGGTAGCCTTCAAGAAAATATTATCTAGCTGTTCATGTCTCAGCATTAATTTTCCCCCAATCATCTGCATCTGCTAAAACAGGGGGGTATCTCTCAGTTGAATTTTTTACTTCTTCAGTTCTCACAGCTCTCCTCAATATGACCTTAGAATTTGTGGGCCTACATGGCCTCACTCCCTTACCATGAACCTGCCCCATTAGCCATTGGCAGTGTGGCAGAAAGGAGCATCTTGCACAGAGAAGCTTTCACTCATATACTCACCCTACACCACAAAACCACACCAAATGGGGGAGGGAGGAGACATCTGTCCCAATAGCTGGGGAAGAGGGGGAGAGGCAGCCCAACTGTACCACCCCAGACTCCTGCAGATCCTTCAGGCTGGTGGTAGCCCACCCCGGACTCCTGCAGACCCTTCAGGCCAGTGGTGACCCATCCCAGATTTCTACAGACCCATCAGGCAAGCAGATCTCAAGAAAAGCTTTTCTAGCTGTGGGTGTCTCAGCTTTCAACTTCCCCTGGTCCTTGGCATCTGCCAAAACAGAGGGGTATCTCTTGTTGGAAAAACAGTTCCAGATTACATCACCTTTTGCACCAACAAACCCTAATGACCACTAGGGGCATTTGGGAGTAGAGATAGTGAGTTAGTGTGAGTGTCACTTTAACCTTTCCTGATCTCTGCTTCTAAGCCCCCTCCCAGGTGGGATGTGCCCAGGAAGCTCCTCCTGGACTTCCTCCTTCTTCCTGACCTTTCGCCATTCCTAACTTCTCTCTCTGACCTTCAACATGACCGGCCACCATGCTGGTGGCAGCTAGCTAGTAAGACCTAGGGATAGGCCTTTCCTATCACAATGTACTTCTCAATAAAGTAGATTATTTTAATCTAGAAACAATCTCCAAGGTGTTGATTACTACTAAGCTGTTGCTACTAACAATTCAAGCTGCTTTTGGTTTTTTGGTTTTTTGACCATTAATAAAATTCCAACATAGGGTTATGGGCCCAGAATCCTCCTGAAGATTCTAACAGATTTTTTGGAATTCGAATTGAATCTCGAAGGAGAAAAGCACAGCTTATTTTTGTACCTGGTTTTTGTTTTGGAACAAGAGAAGCAGCATGGAGCAAGCTCAAGGGAACCTCAACATTCCAAAGCTGGAAGGAGCGAATTTCAAAGATTGGAATTTCCTCATGCAATCTTGCTTAAAGAGTCAAGGTCTTTATGAAGTGCTAATAACACAAAGACCCACGGCTGCAGGAGCTGAACAAAAGAATTGGGACAGACAAAATGACAAAGCTCTTGGAATTCTTGGGATGAATGTAAGTCCAAAACTGTTTGTTCATTTTGAAAATGTTCAATTAGCCAGTGACGTGTGGAACAAGCTGGAAAATCTTTATAACCGTAAAAGCTCCAGCGAAGTAATTTTTATAATACAGAGATTGTGTAATATGAAACTGAGAGAGAGTGAAAACCCTGCTGAGCACGTGAGCCAAATACAATCTCTTGCAAAAAGGCTAAAAGACTTGGGAATAGATCTTGGAGAAAATGGCATTGTGGCTTTTGTTTTGAATTCTTTGCCAGTTTCTTATGAATATTTGAAGACTGCTATAGAAATTTCAGATAAAGTTGTTGGTCTGGATTATCTATCTAGCAAATTGAATGAATGTTTTATCAGAAAGACGAAGCAAACCTCTGCAGATCAAATTACAGCCTTTAGCTCAAAGAAAGGAGGCTTCAAGAGATGTTTTATCTGTGATAGTGACAGGCACTTACGTGTTAATTGCCCAAAGGCCAAGACAATGGGAAAGCCTAAAGCACCCATTACAGCCCAGACAGAAAGTCTGCAGAAGCCTGCCAGCTCTAAAGAAAAGGAAAAAGGAAAAATCAAAGGTTTTAATGCAATGTCAGAAGTCAATGAAAATGTTCTTTATATTGATTCTGGTGCTTCTGAGAACCTCCTCAAGGATATAGAAATGTTTTCAGAAATTGAAATGGGTTACACAGTCCCAATTTCCCTAGCAGATGGAAGACAAGTCTTTTCACAAGGACAAGGTGAAGCTAAGATCTTTTGCAAACTCCCAGATGGAGAAATTGAGCAAGTAAATATACATAAGGCCTTATATGTGCCTTCGTTAAAGAATAACTTAATCTCTGTGAAATATGGAGTTAAGAATGGCTGCAAATTTGAATTCATGGATGATCATTGCTATGTGACAAGAGAAGGTAACTCAATCTTGTCTGCAACTCTAAGAGACAGTGGGCTCTTTGAAGTGGATTGTGTTAGTGAAAATGCAAATTCAGCAAGCAATCACAAATGCACTCATAGACTCTGTGATAAAACTTGGCATCTCAGGCTGGGCCATAGGGACATTAACTTAATTCGCCAGCTTGAGAAGGGGAAGTTGATTAAAGACTTTGAGCTGCAACTGTGTACTGAAAAATCAGACAGATGTGTGTGTTGCATTTCTGCAAAGAGTGTTAAGCCAACTTTTCACAAGCTAGAGGAGAGAAAGTCTCAGCGCCCTCTAGAGTTGATTCACAGTGATGTATCAGGTCCTCTGGAAAGGAGCATTGGAGGAAACCTTTACATAGTTTCTTTTATTGATGATTTCTCAAGATTTGCCTATGTTTACACCTTGAGAGAGAAAAGCCAAGTGTTTGAAAAGTTTAAAGAATATGTTGCATTGGTCAGCAACAAGTTTGGAAGAAAGCCTCAGAGACTAAGGTCAGACAATGGAGGTGAATATATCTCAAATGCCATGAAATCCTTTCTGAGAGAACAGGGAATTGAGCATGAGACTACAGCCCCATATTCTCCTGAGCAGAATGGTGTTGCAGAAAGGAAAAATAGAACCCTACTGGAGATGGCCAGATGTATGTTGAAAGATGCAAGTTTGCCAAGCAAGTTCTGGGGAGAAGCAGTGATGACTGCCAGCTATCTGCAGAACAGATTGCCAACCAAAGCCATAGAGAAAACTCCATTTGAACTGTGGTTTGGACACAAGCCTAGCCTAAACCACATCAGAGTATTTGGATGTGATGTGTATGCATATGTACCAAAGGCAAAGAGAAACAAGTTGAATTGCAGAAGCAAGAAAGGAGTTTTGTGTGGATATGTGTTAGGAGGAAAAGGATACAGAATTCTTGATGTTGAAACTGGTAATATTGAAATTTGCAATGTTGTGTACTTTGATGAAAGACAAAGACCAACCAAAGGTGAATTACCAAACCTGGAGTCAAGAATCCAGATGCAAGAGGAACCAAGTGAGCAGGCCTTCAGCTACCAAATGCCAATCTGTGAACCAGAACCAGAAGCAGCAGATTCAGAAGGGGTCACAGAAGCTGAGCCAGAACCCAGGCGCTCACAGAGGTCCAACAAAGGAGTTCCACCCTTGAAATACTCCTACCTCACCACAAGTGCAGAGCTGCAAGAACCCAGCACATGGAAAGATGTTGAAAGGATGACAACCCATGAAGCTGAAAAATGGAGGAAAGCAGCAAAGGAAGAGATTGAATCTTTACACAAGAACAAAACTTGGACACTTATGGAACTACCTGCTGGAAGAAAACCTGTAGGTTGCAAATGGGTCTTCAAAGTCAAACAGGATGCAGAAGGGGATGTACAGCGCTACAAAGCGAGACTAGTAGCCAAAGGATACTCCCAAATATATGGAGAAGACTATGATGAAACATTTGCACCAGTTGTGAAGCACACTTCCATCAGAACACTACTTAGCATAGCAGCTTCCAGAAAGATGCATGTTAACCATTTAGATGTCAAAACTGCATTCCTGAATGGAGAACTTGAGGAAGACATCTATATGCAGCAGCCACCAGGCTTCGAGCAACCTGGAAGGGAGAAGCTTGTATGCAAACTCCAGAAGAGCATTTATGGCTTGAAGCAAGCAGCTAGAGCATGGAATGAGAAACTGAATCAGCTACTGCTTAAGGAGGGGTTCACACAAGGAAAAGCTGACCCCTGCCTGTACTCAAGATTCAGAGACAATAAGTGGACTTATATCCTGACTTATGTTGATGATCTGATCATCTGTTGTGAACAGGAGCAAGACAGTCACGAGATTGTTGAGCACCTAAACAAGGAAGTAGAGGTGAAGGAACTTGGAAGCATCTCACACTACCTTGGCATTCAAATAGAAAAAGAAGAAGATGGAAGTTATCTTCTCAACCAGAAAGCAAAGATCAAGGATCTTTTGGAATGTCTGGGACTGACAGATGCCAATGAGGTCAGTACACCAATGGATGTCAATTTCCTGAAACAAAGGGAAGATGATGAGCCTCTGGCAGCCAACAACCAGTACAGAAAAGCGATTGGCAAGCTTTTGTACATAGCCACAGTGACAAGGCCAGATATTGCCACAGCGGTGGGAATCTTAAGCAGGAAAGTAAGTGCCCCAACCAAGAATGACTGGACTGCAGTCAAGAGACTGGGGAGATACCTGAAGGGTACCGCGCACTACGCATTGAAGATTCCAGTAAGCAGCAACCCTAGACTGGTGGGATACATGGATGCAGATTGGGCTGAAGACATAGCTGATCGCAAGTCCACCAGTGGACACCTGTTTCTCTATGGAGATGGAGCCATAAGTTGGACTAGCAGGAAGCAGTCACTTGTTACACTCTCATCAACAGAAGCAGAATACATATCAGCTAGTGAAGCATGCAGGGAAGCTGTGTGGATACACAAGCTGCTGTTGGACTTTGGAATTGAAGAGCCAAAGCCTACCACGATGTTTGAGGACAACCAGAGTTGCATTAAGCTCTCACAAATGGAGAAGTCCAAGTCTCGAACGAAGCACATTGACATAAAGTACCACTATGTTCGAGAGGCACAGGAAGAAGGGCTAATTGACTTGAAGTATTGCCCAACTGAAGAAATGGTGGCAGATGGACTGACCAAGCCACTACCAAGGAATCGATTCCAGATGCTACGTGAGCGAATGGGAGTCGTGAGCCGGTGCGACAGGCGATGAGAAGGGGTGTTGGAAAAACAGCTCCAGATGACATCACCTTTTGCACCAACAAACCCTAATGACCACTAGGGGCATTTGGGAGTAGAGATAGTGAGTTAGTGTGAGTGTCACTTTAACCTTTCCTGATCTCTGCTTCTAAGCCCCCTCCCAGGTGGGATGTGCCCAGGAAGCTCCTACTGGACTTCCTCCTTCTTCCTGACCTTTCGCCATTCCTAAATTCTCTCTCTGACCTTCAACATGTCTGGCCACCATGCTGGTGGCAGCTAGCTAGTAAGACTAGGGATAGGCCTTTCCTATCACAATGTACTTCTCAATAAAGTAGTTTACTTTAATCTAGAAACAATCTCCAAGGTGTTGATTACTACTAAGCTGTTGCTACTAACAATTCAAGCTGCTTTTGGGGTTTTTGTTTTTCTGACCATTAATAAAAATCCCAACATCTCTCAGTTGAATTATTTTACTTCTGCAATTGTCCCAACTCTCCTCAACATGGCCTTAGAATTTGTGGGGCCTACATGGCCTCAATCCCTTACCATGAACCTGCCCCTTTAGCCATTGGCCGTGTGGTAGAAAGGAGCATCTTGCACACAGAAGTATTCACTCATATACTTACCCTGCACCACAAGTCTCCTTTGCCGCTAAATGACGGCGACAGGGCATTTGCCTAGCCCCCCCCCTTTCATGGATAATGAGGCATGGGGTTCTGATTGCCACTGCTGGGGAGCCCGCTAGAGGGCTCACAAGTGGAATGCCCTGTTGCTGGGCAGAGATGAAGGAGCGTGCAGAGAAGCATGCATCTGTGAAGTGAACCCGCCCCTTCTAGGTGAGGCAGGTTCAAGTGGCCTCTGAAGGCATTCGGCGGTGGACAGAGAACGAGTCAGCCCCACCCACCTCACCTCTAGCACTGTGGTTTCATGACCAGTCACCGGTAGAGGGGCCAGGGAGGAATTTTGGTGATTAGCCTGTTTTTAGGATCACTTGTTTTGCCTCCTGAGCAATGAGAAGTAGGCATAAATATGCCTTGTTTGGTTGTTAATCGGGCTAATGATTAAAACAATTTGAATACTAATCAATAATAAACCAGTTGGGGAAGGGAACTAATGGTAAGGATAATTGGCAGTAACTGGTTATGATCAGGAAAAATCGAAGATCGTCTCATTCTGCAGGGGTCTAGTATGCGATAGTAGGTTAAATAGGAATTAAGTAGGATAGGATGAGACATCTCCTTAAGAGATGCAGAAGTGATACCCAGCGTGTGGCGGGGCACAGCACGCGCTGGGGTCATGACCTTGGGAGGGGTAGGTTTGATGCCTGGAAACAACATGCGCTGTCCGTCGGGCAGAAACCACTTACCTCCTGGCTCTTGCCCTGAGCTGGGCTTGTTCCCCCATTTCAGCTAGAGTCATGGGTTGTCGAAGGGGGAACCATATTGAGTGGGGCACTGACGCTGGAGGGCACATCCACGTCAGTGACCAAGTTAATAAGTTATGGTTGTTAGCTAGCATACTGGACCCAGAATTGCCGGGCAATTTTCCCACCGGCCTCTCAAGTTGATTGATTTTAATAAAGAATGCAGCCAGCATTAAACCAACACAGGTTTCCATGTCTCATTGTGGTGCACCGACAAAACCGCACCAAATGGGGGAGGGAGGAGAAATTGGTTCCAGTTGTTGAGAGGGGAGAGGCAGCCCAACTGTACATGGGGAAGGGACCCGGTCAGGACCAACAGCAGCTCCAGCCACCACTGTGTGTGTGTGTGTGAGGGGGTCCAGTAGAACTCATTCATGAACAGGAACCCCACCCCCAGGTTTCTCTGCTTTCTTGAGGGGGCCCACCATTCATCTAGTAGATAGAGAAGGCAGGTCAGGAAGTGGCTGCAAACATCTGAAGCAGGGCCTCAGAAATTGCCATGCCCACTTCCCCTCTCTCCCGCAATGACAGTGTTAGAAACATCCAGAAACAGGGACCATGAGTTGGGCTCCCCCTACCCCCATTTGAGTGGCAATGGTAGAGCCTTAAAGCAGGGGCTGGGCTGGGCCATGATGGGTCATACCATGGCACCGCAGCATTGGGGGGGATCTCACTAGGTCTTCATTCTCCCCACTCTCAGGTTCCTTGGGTCAGCAGCAGAGATGAGGGCCCCAGCAAAAAAAACCCTGCGGCTCAGTGACAGGAGTCTGATTCAGGCCAATGCTTCCATCACCACTCAGGATTGGGAGGGGAAAGAGTTGAGCCTAGAGCCCCCACTTCAGGCCACTACCAGGTACCCCACTCCCAAGGGCAGCTCTCACTCCCCCTTTGGGAACAGCAGCACATCAGGGTGGGAGAAGGCAGGGTCAATGCTCACAAGCCGTTACAGCTCTATCCATGGAGCCTTAAGGACAGACAGTTACATTAGGGGTGTGGTGGGAACCCTAACCACTCTAGAGCATCTACTCAAGGCCAAGAGCCATTGTTGGGCCCCAGAACAGGCAGGGCCCTGAGCAGCCACCCTGCTGTTGACCCCAGCCTAAGGCCACACCTGCTCTTTCCCAGGCTCCTATGGCCACTACATAATCACTCAACCATCTGAGAAAAGGGAATACAAACAGCAGGTGGCGGAGCTCAGTAAAGCCTTCTCCAGCATTAATCTTCCTAAGCCCTAGGGCCCTTCAGCCTCTACAGCTCTCAAATATCTGTTCAAGCAGGGGTGTGTGGCTCAGGAAAGTTCTCCAGATGTAGATGTCCCAGAGTTCCACCCCATGGGGATGGTGTGTATCACCTATTCATGTGCTCCAATCCCCTATTACCCAGGCACTCCCTTGCCAGATTGGCTTGTTATATTTAGTAAATCATGGCCTTTGGTCAAAGTCTTGTAGAGCTAAATCAAGAAATACTATGGTTATAGATATTAAAAGTATCTCATCCAGCACTCAAAATGGCATCGATTCATGGGGAAAACCAAGCACAGAGACACTGGCAGTGCATAATTTGTAAATAAAGAAAAATCACAGGAAGGAACTGATCCTTAATTTCCAGCTAGCACACAAATACTGGACCACTCTGCCTCTCTAGTAAGTCAGGCGTTCTTCCGATTTAATCTGTAACCAGGATAGGGGTTGAGAAAGGAAAGTCATTAAAGAATGCCAAATAAACCATCCATGGTTTTTTTTCTGACTTTTGTTTCCAACCGTGAAATAGCCAAGATTGACCTTTCCTGGGTTGTCACATTTTGGGATGCATGCTCCTACTGGGAACATTTCCTGGGGCTCCCCCTCCCCCTCCCCCTTTGAATTTAATAGCCAAGACCAAGCCTTGGCAAGCCTCTTCCCCCTCCACAAATTAAGTCCAGGACACCAGAGGCATGTCTCCCTCCTGTGTATAATATTCCCCGGACTCTGAATGCCCAGAACACAAGTTAGCATTCCCTTCCTGACTTCTTCCTACCATGTGCTGCTTTTTGCTGGGCAGGAATCCGAGCCCTAGTCAGGAGAAGGCAGCTCTGCATCACTACTCTCCTTGCCTTCTCCTTCTCGGCACTGCAATGCCAGGTACTGCCCTATGCTCAATGTAGATGATCTAGTCAGGAAAACGTTCTGGGGAGCCAGGCCCTGCAAAGCAAAGAATGAGCTGTGGTGATGATGGAGGGTAGAGCAGATCAGTTTGGGGACAGCGGCAAAGCCTCTGGCACCAGCTCCCATGGAGGTGCCATTGGTCTGCTCGGTGCAGCATTTATGTCCTTAGGAAGGCTCTCTCTCTGATCATTGGTCTGTTGGAGACATCCACTCCCCAACAGCCTGAGAACCTAGTCACTCCCTGACAGAGGGACAGACCTGATTGGAAAACACCATCCAGGAGCTCCAGGCAGTTTCTCTACTCTTTCAGCTCTGGGTCACTCACCATTATGTGGAAACTAAGAGTACATTCACACATACATTAAATCAGCACTTTTTTCTTTCCCATGCATATTACAATTGTGTGGGAAAGACTCCATGTGCTTATTTAGCAGTTCTCCTGTTTGTTTTTCAAGTGCATTGAGTGGCAGCCAAAAGCTACTTTTACAAGCGTGCATTTGAAATGACCCACATAAATCTGCTTGTCGGAATGTCAGTGTCATGTCAGTTACACAGCACCTTGCTTCCCTGGCTCTGGCTCCGCTCCTCTCCCCTCTTTCGGGAGCTGGGGAAACGGGGTGTTGTGTAGTGAAAATTGTTGGAAATACATTCCTTAGTTACATCTCCCCTAAGCACCTTATCCTGCTTGTTTGCTAGAAACAGCAGGAGTAGAGACAGTCAGATCACGGAACCCCTCCCCCATCCACTTAGTTCTTCTCCTGCTAGGACTTGATTGGTTAATCTCCTCTCCCCAGGATTGTTTCTTATCTCTTTGTGTCTGAGAGGTATTCAGAGAGCTTCTCCTACTTCCCTCCTGAACACACCTTATCTGGAGGACTTAGTATAGATGTACGCCTTTCCTATCCTACATGTATTTCTTAATAAAACTACTTAAACTTAAGTATGTTTCCTGCCTGCTTATTAATGACTAGCTACTCACACTCCTCTGTAAACTCTGAATTGGGCTAATCAATGCAATGATCTCACAGTCCTTGCATTCCAACAGGGTTTTGGGCCCAGTCAACCCAAAAGGCAGTGCAGAGTGAGTATGATTGCGTGCTAGCATTAATCTCAAAGGCAGAAAAGAAAAAAAATATTTTAGTCTCTGTGACCATGGATTTTGTGCTGAAGATCTCCATTCCTGAGAAGCTCACTGGAGCTACAAACTATGAGGCTTGGAGCTACAATGCAAAGATGGTGCTTGGAGGACTAGGCCTAAAGAAAATGGTGGGGTCCACAAGGCCTGCAGAAACAGGAGCAGCACAAGAACTCTGGGATGAGAAAAATGATAAAGCCATGGCAATCCTCTCAATGTCGGTGAGTCCGCGTTTGCATGTGCATATTCATGACAAGTTAACTGCAAAGGATATGTGGGAGGTGATGACACTCAGTTCTACCTCTCTTTTTCCATTGACCCAGGCCATGCAGTCTCCTTATTTTCCCAGTGCCTGTCAGCTGTGGGGGCTAGGATGAGGTTGAGCCATCTGCAATTGAATCCTGACAAGACGGAGGTGATGTTGGTGAGCGAGAGCTTGGGGGGCCTGGGGGTAGTTGAATCTCCTCTTGTTGGGGGGATTCAGCCCCCCCATGATGTCTCAAGTGCGGAGTCTGGGTGTGCACCTAAATTCGCGGCTCAGCTTAGAATCTCAGGTTGTGGCCATGGCGGGGAGTGCATTTCAGCAGTTACATCTTGCCCAACGGCTTTGGCCGTATCTCTCAGACTCTGACCTCGCCACTGTCATCCATGCCTTTATCACCTCGAGGCTGGATTACTGCAATGCGCTCTACATGGGGCTGCCCAAAAAGCTCATCCGGAGGCTGCAGCTGGTGCAGAATGCTGCGACCCGTCTCCTGATGGGGGCGGGTCATAGGGAGCACATGACACCAGTGCTCCGGGCTCTGCACTGGCTGCCTATAAAGCAC
>QEPC01015480.1:1022748-1056978 GCA_003113815.1 Sphenodon punctatus
CTCTCTCATAGAGATGGCGAGATGTATGCTTTTGGATGTGAATCTGCCAAATAAATACTGGGGGGAAGCAGTAATGACTGCCACATACCTGCAGAACAGGCTCCCAACCAAAGGTGCAAAAGCAACACCTTATGAACTATGGCATGGGAACAAGCCCAGTGTGGGGCACATTAGAGTGCTTGGCTCTAAAGCCTATGCTTATATCCCAAAGGCCAAAAGGACCAAACTGAACACCAAATGTGAAGAAGGGATACTTGTTGGCTATGCACAAGGATGCAAGGGATACAGAAAAATGGACACTGACACTGAAAATGTGACAATAACTAGTGTGGTCTATTTTGACGAAAAAGAAAAGGAAAGCACTGATCAAATACCAGACCTAATGAGAACAAGCTCATCAAGACAGAAAAAGACCACAGAACTGCAGATAAAGGGTGATTTAAGACGAGACGGGGCAGCATTCGCTCCATCCTGGAATCACCCTTCTGATTCTTCGCTGGAATCAGCCTGTCACATCCAACAGATGTGCTGGCTGATCCTGGTGGGGAATCAGGGAGGGGGTGGGGCCATGCGGCGCAGTGTGCGGCCGCATGGCCCAGCCCCCCCACGCTCCCCCACTGCCCAACCTCTGGGGAGACGGGTGGGCACCACAGCCAATGCAGCCACAGCACCCACCCGAATTGACCACAGCCTGGAATCCCTGGTGGGGATTCCGGGCTGTGGTTGCCGTCCAGATGAGATGGGCCCTTTCATCACAGTGGCAAATCACATTCACCACCCGATTGGTGCCGGCCCCGCCGGTTCCACCAATGGTGTGGTGAATGTGATTCCCTGTCGCAATTGAGTGTGGTTAACATCTGGGGGGGAACTTCCAGTTCCCCAACAGATGTTACGAGGCCATTCCCCACCAAAGGGTATTGACTGTGGTTGAGCATGATCTCGTAATGTCTGAAAATACCCAAAGAGGGAAGCTACACTTGATTTGACCATGTTCGATCAACCAGAACCAGAAGGGGGCACTGATGGTGACACTGATATGAAGCTGAAGCAGAACCAGAACCAGAAGTGAGATGTTCCAGAAGACCCAACAAAGGAGTACCAGCAGCGAGACTCTCCTATGTGGCAAAAGTCGAGGAACCGCAGGAACCCTCAACATGACAAGACATTCAAAAAATACCAACCAGTGAGGTGCGCAAGTGGAGAGATGCTTCCAAGGAAGAAGTTGAGTCTCTCAATAAAAATAAGACATGGACACTCACAAAGCTACCTGAAAGCAAAAAGGCTGTTGGATGCAAATGAGTCTTCAAGACCAAGCATAATGCAGAAGGGGAAATCACACGTCACAAAGCGAGATTAGTGGCCAAGGGATATTCCCAAAAATACGGTGAGGATTATGATGAGACATTTGCTCCTGTAGTAAGGCACACCACAATAAGAACACTCCTCAGCATATCAGCTGCAAGAAAAATGGAAGTGCAGCACTTAGACGTGAAGACTGCATTCCTACATGGTGATATCAAAGAGGACATCTACATGCAGCAGCCACCAGGATTTGAAGAACCTGGGAAGGAGGAACTTGTGTGAAAACTTCAAAAGAGTATCTATGGCCTAAAGCAATTAGCGAAAGCCTGGAATGAAAAATAGAATCAATTGCTCCTTAAGGAGGGGTTCATACAGGGAGAAGCTGACTCCTGCCTAAGGTTCAGAAATAAAAGGAGGACATACATTCTAACTTATGTGGATGATCTGATTGTATGCCATGAAAACAAATGAGATTGTGATGAAATCGTCAGAAATCTGAACAAGGAAATAGAGGAGAAAGACTTGGAAGGTATCACTTACTATCTTGGAATACAAATAGAACGAGAAAAAGATGGAAGTTTCCTTCTCAATCAAAAACAAAAGATAAAGGACATTTTAGAATGCCTAGATATGACAGAAGCTAATGAAGTGGGAACACCTATGGAAACAAATTTAAGCCAGGAAGGTAACAACGAGCCCCTACCACAGGACAACCAGTACAGAACTGCAGTTGGCAAAACGTTGTATGTAGCCACTGTCACAAGGCCAGACATCGCCGCTGCTGTAGGAATACTAAGCGGAAAAGTAAGTGTACCAACCCATAAGGACTGGATGGCAGTCAAGAGAATGGCACAGTACCTGAAGAGCACAATGCATTTAAACTTAAAACTACCAGCAAGCAAGAACCCCAGATTGATGGGATATATGGATGCGGACTGGGCCGGAGACAAGACTGACCGCAAATCTGTGAGTGGAAATGTATTTCTCTTTGGTGGTGGAGCAATCAGTTGGACTAGCCAGAAGCAGTCATTAATTGCCCTTTCATCCACAGAAGCAGAATTTATTTCAGCCACTCAAGCATGTCAAGAGGTAGTATGGNCCGCATTCAGCTTATGAAAATGGAAAGGACAAAGCCAAAGTCGAAGCACATTGACAGCAAGCATCACTATGTACGAGAAGCGCAAGAAGAAGGACTTGTCGAAGTGATTATTGTCCTACAGAGGAAATGATAGCAGATGTGCTGACCAAATCGCTACCCAGAGACAATTTCCAGAGGCTACGAGAAGCACTGGGACTTGTCAGCAGTGCACATAAGTGATTCGGTGCACGGGACGATGAGAAGGAGCGTTGGAAATACATTCCTTAGTTACATCTCCTGTAAGCACCTTATCCTGCTTCTGTGCTAGAAACAGCAGGAGTAGAGACAGTCAAACCAGGGAACCCCTCCCCCATCCACTTAGTTCTTCTCCTGCTAGGACCTGATTGGTTAATCTCCTCTCCCCAGGATGTTTCTTATCTCTTTGTGTCTGAGAGGTATTCAGAGAGCTTCTCCTACTTCCCTCCTGAACACACCTAGCCTGGAGGACTTAGTATAGATGTAGGCCTTTCCTATCCTACATGTATTTCTTAATAAAGCTACTTAAACTTAAGTATGCTTCCTGCCTGCTTATTAATGATTAGCTACTCACACTCCTCTGTAAACTCTGCATTGGGCTAATCAATGCAATGATCTCACAGTCCTTGCATTCCAACAAAAATGCTGCTTCCTAAAGGCAGTCAATTTCAAAATGTGCTTAAATAAACCTATACGTGAATAGTGCATGGGTTTATTTAAGCACATTTTGAAATTGACAGCTTTTAGGAAAAGCAGCATTTTAATGTATGTGTGAATGCGCTCTAAGCCTTCTCCCACTCCTGTAGCCTCTGCCACAAGCTGGGATAGAGACCAGAACTGGGTTAGAGTGAGACCCAGATTGACAAAGGCTCCCCCAATACGCCATCTACATACTTCTTTTGAGCCATGTCACCCTCAACCCGGCCCTAGGGGGTGGTTCTGCCCAGGAAACGCTGGTGTGTTGAGCCAGCAGATTGCATCTGAGTCTAGGCAGCCACGTCTGTAAAGTTTCCATTGTCATGAAGCGATGATCACTTTTTCCTGTTTGACTTTTGCTTCTCTGAAGCTCCTCAAATCAAGAAAACTACCCCTGCATTGGTAGGAAGCATTGTTGATCCTATGCCCTATAGAAAGAAGAGAAGTGAAGTTGGACTGAGGGAGTCAAGAAAGCACTGGGGAATGGGCCCTTTGACTCAATCAGAGAAAGACTCTTTTATTCTCACCCCCAAATCCCCAGTCTCCAGTGGCCCCTCACAAGCGGTGGCAGCAGGGCCATAGGAGCTTGAGACGTAGGAGCAGGATGACTTCCTGTGCCCTGTGCCCCTGATCCTAGGGCAGCATAGCTTTCCTCCTGGGGCTAAGGACAGCACAGTTCTCCCTTCCCACATCTCGAGACCAGGAAACAGCATGGCTCCCTGCACCTCAGCCCTTTCTGGCATCTGGACTCAGCCCTTTGGCCCAGCCCCCACCAGGGCTAAGGCCAGCCCTGCTCAAGGTCCTCTCACACTCACAGACTCTGTATCATTCAGCAGCAGCATTGAGCTCTTCTCTCCTCAGCCACCTCAACACAGATGAACACAAATGGCTTCCCCAGGCAATAGAATCTTGCTGTCTCTGTGAGCTGAGCGTGATGTTATCACCCTTTGTGAGGTCACTAACTGAAGCCAGCACCAGTCATGAACCTGGTCACCTTTTCCTTCCACCTTGTCCAGTTCTACTTTAAGGCCCTCTGAATTGACACAAAGATGGGACATGGGGCAGCCTGGCTGGTTAGTGTGATCAGAAGGAGCAGGCAAAATAAAACCACAGGATCCACAGGCTGCACTGGCTCCCCAGTTAAGGGAAGCTGCCCCGGAGCACTGAGTGCTAGCAGTCCCCAAGGCCTCCTCACTATAAACACCCTCAAGCACCTGCCCCACCCCTGCCCCAGACACCACAAATACAAACAAACAATGTCAAATAACAGCCTGCTCTGGCTTTGAAAACCTTCATGTCCCCCTTGCAGCCTTTTCCTCTTTTGGCTGAACACGTCCTGATCCTTGAACCTTTTCTTGCCGGTCTTCCATTCCAAGCCCTTTATCTTTGTTTCTCTCCTCTGAGTCCACACTAGGAAATCAACATATAAAGTGTATGATGATCCCAAATGGATCACTGTGCTCTGGTTGAGGCAAGACCCACACTGAGCAGAGTGGAAGGAACTGCTCCAGCTGTGTCCTATCTCGGATATTTCTGTCCTGGCAACAGCCCCTCCTTGTTTCCAGTTTAGTTTGTGATCCTCTATAGCTACTGCTTCTTTTGGCATCTAAATGAATCTTGCCTGCCTATTGTGCAATTCCCATCGTATGCAAATGAATTCTCCAATCTCACTGGTTAATTTACACATCACAAGACAGTCTCCGGATTTACAAATAAATTGCCAGCTAACAGCAGGTGGGGGTGGGCACAACTCCAGTCTGTGAGCCAAATCCTGGATCTCGATGATAGGACGTAGACCTATGACATAGGCAGGGAAGGGCAAGCTTTTCCCTCCCATGGGCCACAAAATTAGTCAAGCTCTGTCCTGCCGGCTGAATAAAATGTACAGGTGGGTCTGGTTAAGATGTGTGCTTTAGGATAGGGGAAGGAAGGGGAGGATCCAGATCATGAATCTATGCTATGGCTCCATGGCCTAGCCTTGAGTGCAGACCCTGATCTCTGCTCTCTTTCCCGAGCTCCCTTTTTCAATGCTTGAAGGTAGGTACTGGGCCTATGCTGTAACTCATTTTTAACTGATTGACTTAAAATTTGTACACATTTCACACCTCACCCAGGAAATCCTTCCTACCAGTTTTCACAAAGATAGGACATACCATTCAAATTTTATGATTAGCAGGGATCCTAGTTTTCTGCAGCAAAAATTGGAAATTCTCTGATAAAAAAACATAAATTCTCTGATTAAAAAAAACCAAAATCTGTTTTTCTGTCATTAAATGTAAATGCTAGTTGACTTTCCCTTACCACAATATATATACGTATGAGTTAGAACACCACATATTATTGTAATATTTTCATTTGTATGCAATTTTGCAGCTACCTGTCCCACCAAAAGTCCAATAAATAAATAAATAAATTGAACTCTGTGGCACCCATCCAAATGCAGAGCTTCTTCCCCTCACAGTACATGCCTTGAGGTTGCTTCCCCTCCACTGCCCTGCACTTGCTGATTCCTCCTCCCAATCTGGTCCTGGACTGCTCTGACAACCTGAAAGTGGGACCATGTACAGGCTGGCACTTGGGGAACCACTAAGGGCCCAAATAGTCCTACCTCCTGTCCCCTCTTCACTAGGTCCAGAAGGCCTGACTTCCCCAATTCATAGTGCCCCTGCCCCGCAACCCACAGGAGATCTGTGGCACTCCTCCACATGCAGATCCTCTGCCCCTCCACAGCACATGCCTTCAGGCTGCTTCCCCTCAGCTCCAATCAGTGTCCTCACTGCCCCATGCTCGCTGTGTCCTCCTCTGGTTTTCCATCATAAAGAGAAAAATAGGAACTCTGATGAATGTCTGGCGGATGCCGTAAATACATTTGATTGATTGATTGATTGATTGATTGAGAAACCCTGATGGTTAGAGTGTTTGTGATTATAATGGTGCAACACAGATGCCTAAGCTAACAGAGTTGTTCCTGCTGCTCTATAATCTCTTTCATAGGCTAGAGATGAACCTTTGTTTTGCCAGTATTTGTTTCATAGCTCTATCACAGTATTACCCTCTACTTTGTCCTCCACCATCCCTTCACATTCCACTGTACTGGACACAGGGATGTGTGTAAAGTATAAAGTACTTCCCACTAAGTGGGAGTACCTCTCATTAAGAATAAAGTTTTTCCTACATTCCAGATGCATCTTCTCCTGTGTGGCTTCTCTGAGAGTGGACTCTCTCATAGCCCAGTGCACAGAAGTTTTGTTGTTGTTTTAATAAGACCAAGTGAAATAAATCACAACTGTACCCTATTTCAAGGGCCAAACATGAATCCTTGACTTTTTCTAGGTTCTACCAGTGGAGCTGGCTACAGCTTTTTGTTCAGCCACTAGAAAGGGGCCGTTACTAAATGGACCCAGCTGGGAGGTTTGTCTGTGTGCGCGTGTGTCTGTGCGTGTGTTCACACAGGGGGGGGATACGTATGCACTAGCTGTGCATCCACGCACCACACATTCATGCCCCCTCATGGAGTAACCAGGAAAAAAAACAGGTTGCTCAGTGCGGGGAGATGGGTGGGGATGGGTGGAGGTACATGGGTTGCGGGAGCACTTGCCTACCTACTGCCACTTTTAGATGGACATTTGCACACATGTCCACTGAGTAGAGATGCACAGGCGTATTCTGTTTGAAACAGTCAAGGACTGTACATATTGGCCCATTAGCTAGCTATCTGTTTGCAAGGCAGCCACAATGGCAGTAACTTTATGGCAAAGTGGCTAACCTTTGTTGCAGTCATGACAGGAGTCCTGGGTACTGCACACTTGTGTCACCTCTGTCAACTTCTTTAAAGGAAAACGAAGGAGCAGTTCTTAGTTGAAGCACAGAATGCCCAATGGACACTATATTTACTGCTGCTGCTGCTGCTGCTGCTGCTGCTGCTGACTTCCTATCTATCTTCATGAGCAGTTAGGTAGACCAGACAGCCCAGAAAAGACCCCACCCAGAGGTGAGCAGCTACTATTACTGCTTGCTGCTACTCAGAACTCTCAACCAGCTACCAAGTAGCCCATTAGCACCTCGGAGAGATGGGAAGGCCGCTTTGTTTTCAATACCCTGTTTGCATGGTTAGGTCAGGTGATGACTGCCCTCTCAAATACATAACTCTCCCATTCAATGCAGAAAACGTGACAGATCTGAAAGAATAATGTTCTTTCACCTCCTTTTGCAATTCCACAACAAACTGTACTTGCTCGCTCCAGGCAAGGCCTCTCTGGCACATTTCAGAACCTTCATTGGAAACTAGTTCTATTGNTAGTTGACTTTCCCTTACCACAATATATATACGTATGAGTTAGAACACCACATATTATTGTAATATTTTCATTTGTATGCAATTTTGCAGCTACCTGTCCCACCAAAAGTCCAATAAATAAATAAATAAATTGAACTCTGTGGCACCCATCCAAATGCAGAGCTTCTTCCCCTCACAGTACATGCCTTGAGGTTGCTTCCCCTCCACTGCCCTGCACTTGCTGATTCCTCCTCCCAATCTGGTCCTGGACTGCTCTGACAACCTGAAAGTGGGACCATGTACAGGCTGGCACTTGGGGAACCACTAAGGGCCCAAATAGTCCTACCTCCTGTCCCCTCTTCACTAGGTCCAGAAGGCCTGACTTCCCCAATTCATAGTGCCCCTGCCCCGCAACCCACAGGAGATCTGTGGCACTCCTCCACATGCAGATCCTCTGCCCCTCCACAGCACATGCCTTCAGGCTGCTTCCCCTCAGCTCCAATCAGTGTCCTCACTGCCCCATGCTCGCTGTGTCCTCCTCTGGTTTTCCATCATAAAGAGAAAAATAGGAACTCTGATGAATGTCTGGCGGATGCCGTAAATACATTTGATTGATTGATTGATTGATTGATTGAGAAACCCTGATGGTTAGAGTGTTTGTGATTATAATGGTGCAACACAGATGCCTAAGCTAACAGAGTTGTTCCTGCTGCTCTATAATCTCTTTCATAGGCTAGAGATGAACCTTTGTTTTGCCAGTATTTGTTTCATAGCTCTATCACAGTATTACCCTCTACTTTGTCCTCCACCATCCCTTCACATTCCACTGTACTGGACACAGGGATGTGTGTAAAGTATAAAGTACTTCCCACTAAGTGGGAGT
This sequence comes from Sphenodon punctatus, assembly GCA_003113815.1. Taxonomy (NCBI): domain Eukaryota; kingdom Metazoa; phylum Chordata; class Lepidosauria; order Sphenodontia; family Sphenodontidae; genus Sphenodon; species Sphenodon punctatus. The sequence goes on from QEPC01015480.1 coordinate 1,031,020, forward strand.
ACCTCTCATTAAGAATAAAGTTTTTCCTACATTCCAGATGCATCTTCTCCTGTGTGGCTTCTCTGAGAGTGGACTCTCTCATAGCCCAGTGCACAGAAGTTTTGTTGTTGTTTTAATAAGACCAAGTGAAATAAATCACAACTGTACCCTATTTCAAGGGCCAAACATGAATCCTTGACTTTTTCTAGGTTCTACCAGTGGAGCTGGCTACAGCTTTTTGTTCAGCCACTAGAAAGGGGCCGTTACTAAATGGACCCAGCTGGGAGGTTTGTCTGTGTGCGCGTGTGTCTGTGCGTGTGTTCACACAGGGGGGGGATACGTATGCACTAGCTGTGCATCCACGCACCACACATTCATGCCCCCTCATGGAGTAACCAGGAAAAAAAACAGGTTGCTCAGTGCGGGGAGATGGGTGGGGATGGGTGGAGGTACATGGGTTGCGGGAGCACTTGCCTACCTACTGCCACTTTTAGATGGACATTTGCACACATGTCCACTGAGTAGAGATGCACAGGCGTATTCTGTTTGAAACAGTCAAGGACTGTACATATTGGCCCATTAGCTAGCTATCTGTTTGCAAGGCAGCCACAATGGCAGTAACTTTATGGCAAAGTGGCTAACCTTTGTTGCAGTCATGACAGGAGTCCTGGGTACTGCACACTTGTGTCACCTCTGTCAACTTCTTTAAAGGAAAACGAAGGAGCAGTTCTTAGTTGAAGCACAGAATGCCCAATGGACACTATATTTACTGCTGCTGCTGCTGCTGCTGCTGCTGCTGCTGACTTCCTATCTATCTTCATGAGCAGTTAGGTAGACCAGACAGCCCAGAAAAGACCCCACCCAGAGGTGAGCAGCTACTATTACTGCTTGCTGCTACTCAGAACTCTCAACCAGCTACCAAGTAGCCCATTAGCACCTCGGAGAGATGGGAAGGCCGCTTTGTTTTCAATACCCTGTTTGCATGGTTAGGTCAGGTGATGACTGCCCTCTCAAATACATAACTCTCCCATTCAATGCAGAAAACGTGACAGATCTGAAAGAATAATGTTCTTTCACCTCCTTTTGCAATTCCACAACAAACTGTACTTGCTCGCTCCAGGCAAGGCCTCTCTGGCACATTTCAGAACCTTCATTGGAAACTAGTTCTATTGCCCAACTGTTCTTACTGCTGTATCTCTAAAATACGGCAGGTCAGAGACTTGGCCTGTGTCAGAGTACCAGTTGAAGAAGATGGTGCTATGCTGATTTACTCTGTCCCAGTGTAGGTAGTTATATGTAACATATATTAACTGTATTATATATAGCATGTTCAATATAAGTGACTGGGTAGGATATCAGGTTGCTTCTTGCCTCTTCTCTTCCTTCATGGCACATGAAGGCTGGGGCAGCACAGCGTAAAAGACAAGCCAGAAAAGCTTTAAAGGGGACAGCTAAAGCAAAGCATTTGGCAGTTGGAGATAAGGGTTCAGGTGGGTGGATTTCTGGCTAAGGGTGAGTTTTCTGTAAGGGATTTTCCTGGGATTTTTTTAAAAATTATTATTATATTTTGTGTTTTTTATAATTGTTGAAAGCCACACTGAGCCTTCGGGGAAGGGTGGGGTATAAATTTAAATAAATAAACAAATAAATAAATAACAGTTGAGTGAGAGAGTACCCCTTGCCCTGCCCCTTCTGACATGACCCTGCATCTTTTGGGGTTAACTCCTCAGGGAAAATAGGTGCCAATCCTCTGTGGGCCTCAAAATCTAGTTACAGCAATTCCTAAACTAATAAGTATAGGAAGATTCTTTGCTAGCTGGAGTTGGTTTCCTTTGGATTGGAAATCACTCAGGGTGTTTTTAGATGAGCGTCTCGACACCCAACACCCCCACCCACACCCACCCATCGTGCATGTTGCAGGGCTGCATTGGTGTCCTATGAGGAGCTATAGCAACATTTTACAAGACTGTGTGCCTGGGCATCTAAATGGCAGATGAGATTTAATGTGGACAAGTGAAAAGTGATGCACATTGGGAAAATAATCCAAATTATGAGTACACAATGCTGGGTACTAAGCTAGAAGTTGCCACTCAGGAAAAGGATCTGGGAGTGATTGTGGATAATACAATGAAATCCTCAGCCCAGTGTGACGCAGCGGTCAAAAAAACAAATAGAATGTTAGGAATTATTTGCAAAGGAATAGAGAATAAAACTGAGGCTGTCACAATGCCTCTATCCAAATCGATGGTGCGACCGCACCTTGAATATTGTGTGCAGTTCTGGTCACCCCATCTCAAAAAAGACATAGCTTAACTAGAAAAGGTACAGAGAAGGGTAACAAAAATTATCCAGGGTATGGAACAGCACCCATATGAGGAGAGGATTGATAAGTTGGGGCTCTTCAGCTTGGAAAAGAGACGGCTGAGAGGAGATATGATAGAGGTCTATAAAATCATGAGTGGTGTGGAACTTGTAAACAGGGAATGGTTATTTACCCTCTCAGTTAGTACTAAAACTAGGGGACACTCCATGAAACTCTCAGGTGGCAGAGTAAAAACAAACAAAATAAAGTATTTTTTTCACTCAGCGTATAATTAGGTTGTGGAAATTACTGCCAGGGGATGTGGTCAAGGCCAGCAGTATAGTTGAGTTTAAAAGAGGTTTGGACAAGTTTCTGGTCCATTAGCAGCTATTAGCCAAATAGGATTGGGGAACAAAACCCTTTACTGTCGGAAGCCTGGGGATGACCCACAGCGAATGGATAGCATGATGACCTGTTGGGTGCTTCTCCCAGGCCCCTGTGATTGGCCACTGCCCAAGACAGGATGCTGGACTCGATGGACCATTGGTCTGACCCAGTATGGCACTTCTTACATTCTTATGGCTCCAAATGTTCTCACTTGTGAGAATTCTCACTTGTCACAAGTGAGAATGTTTAGAGACATCTCGAAGAACCTTGTTTACAAGGTAGCAACCTTCTGAAGTTGAACTGAGTGCTGCCCCGCCCACCCTGTACAGCGCAGGAGCCCTGGTGTGCAGCAGCAGCAGCAGCACGAGGCAGGCTGGAGTCAGGAGAAGAGAGGTGGCTCCTGGTGCCAGAGTGGGTGGTGTGGTGAAAAGCAACTCAAGCAAGCAAGGTGACTGGTAGTTGTTGTTTTTGTTGATTTCTGTGTTCCAAACTCCCACCCCTGGGGTGATAGGAGCCTGGAGCAGAGAAAGTGAATTAAAGCAACTTCTGTTCTTATGTTGGCAGGTTACAAGTTCTTGTAGGTTTGAAATCGCTTTGCCAAGCTTTAAAAAATTTACTTCCTTTGTACTGGTGTGATGGTTTGTTCCCTCTGATCATACAGGTTGACCCTGATCCTGCCAGCTGCATTGTGCAAGAGACACCCCCGTAATTCAATACTCAATGGGGGTATCTTGCACAATCAGAGATTCTGAAGGGAAAGTACTATCAATGCACAGGAAAAAAATCAACTGAAAGATGCATCTCAATCCAATGTTGCTGCCTCTTGCAAATTTTTTTTTTTTTAAATCACAAGTCTCTAGCTACTTAGTTTTTCTTAAAGCTCCAGCTTCTGGTCATTATATGAGAATCTGTTAGCATTACTGTTAACAGATTACTGTTAACATTACATAACATTACTGTTAACAAAATATAAGATTTTATTTCCTGTGGTTTTAGAAACATCATTCCATTAAAGTGTGAAAAAAATGGCAACTACAAAGAGTTAATCATTTCTCTTTTTTGTTGAACTTACGATTTTAGGGTGGCATGACTTAAGATTCTGAATGCTTGGGAGTGGCAATACAGCTTATCCTTTATTACAAGAATTTTAGGGGCAGAGAGCTGTGTCCTGCTAACATTAAAAAACTTAGCAGTGTCTCCACTGCTTCTAGGTCCCCAATTTGAGTCAAACTTTGTGAGGTGCTTTTACCTCCAGCTGAAATCAGTGGGAGCTGTGAAAAGCTCAGCACAACCACAAAGTCAGGCCTGATGTGTCTGAAGTTAAGCACTCGATTTTGGTGGGTTGCTACTGAAGATTAGGAGCTGGCAATTGGTGCTTTTCTTTGGGCGTTGATAGACGATCCCGCTTAGAAGCGGGATCATCCAGCACCGGCATCTGTCCCCCGGCTTCCTCTCTCTGCCGTGTCTGCTGTTCAGACACGGCAGAGAGTCTTTGTATGCATGCGCGCCCTTCTGCGCATGTGCACAAGCCCAGGGAACCAGGAAGTGCGGAGTTAAGCCGGCACTTCGAGGATCCGCGTTGGAGGGGGCAGGATCGCCTGCCCCCTCCGACGCGGGATAACATGCAGCCGGAATGGATAGAGGAGCGCAAATAAAGGCGGCTGATCAAAGGATCAGTCGCCTTTTTTGTCTCGTCTATAAACGGCCTTTCTCTCTCTCTGAAATGGGGATGGCCCCTCACTGATGGGCTGTGAACTGCAGAAGCTTAGAGAGTGTTAGTAGCTCCTTGAATGAAAGGCACATACTGTAGTGGTTATTTCTGGGAACAGGATTGGGTCCACACTGAAATTAAGTAGCAAAGCTCCCAGTAGGTGCAGAGCTTGCCTCTTTGAGCGAAAACAGACAAGCGTATAACTCCGCTTTAACACCACTTTAACATTTCTTAGACATGTTGCAGGGCTGTGTTGGCACCCTATGCAGTCCTGCAACATGCCTAAGAAATGTTAAAGCAGAGTTAAAGTGCATGTCTGTTTTCAACCTTTGTGAAAATCAGATGAGTGAAGCTAGCAAACACTTACTATTCCTTCATTATGGTACTAGTTATGAGAGAGAGAGAGAGAGAGAGAGAGAGAGAGAGAGAGAGACTGTCTGTATGTGAGAATCTGTGTGTATGTATGTGTGTGAGAGAGTGTGTGTGTGTGTGTATGTATGTGTGAGAGTGTGTGTGTAAGTGTTTGTGTGTCAGAGTGTGTGTCTGTGTCTATGTGAGGATTGTGTGTGTTTGTGAGAGAGAGATGCTCCCTCTTCTGCCCCATACCCCCCTCTTCCCTCACATGGTTGATCCCTCTTCCCCACCTCCCCGTGTCCCTACCTCTCCCCATGAGGCTGTCATGTTGGCTACCTTCAACTGATTAAAGGGTTGGGGCAGCATGAATTGATTATGGGGGCTCAAATGAACTGGTTATATATCTAGAAGAATGTCTCTTTGCATGGCATAATGTGCTTAATAGGCTGTATTTTGGGGAGTTTTGTGTGTTTGTGGCTTGGCCATTTGGAATTTAGTGCTCTGCATGGGCGCTTTATTACTTGCTTTCTGATTGTGGAATGCTTGTAGCTGGAATTGTGGGAAACACCAATTTGTAAACCATCATTGAGTGTGCAATGAGGACAGACAACCTCCATTTTGAGGACGGGCAAAAGCACCTTTAAAGTTAATTCACATGCATGCGAGTCAGGCAGCGCCCTCAGGCCCACCGAGCCAGGCAGTGCCCAAGGGAGCCCCTGTTCTTTTTAGGAGCTAGCAACACCCCTGCCACCATGGACAATTGGGCCCCAGTACAGGGGATATCACACAAGAGGTTCAACAGGATGTCCAGTAAACAAGGTAGTAGGGTGCAACAACGGGCAACCCTGCCATGACATTGGGGATCTGGGACCCACATCAGCCCACACCAGCCAAAGGACCATGGGGGGTGTACCATGTCAACAGTCAAACAAGACAGAGGCAGTAACAAGGGTAAACAGCACAATGTACTGAGACACAGTTTACAGGGATACGGGACTGTTGGAAGGGGTCTGCCTAAATGATACGGTCAGTTCCCCGCCATTTGGGCAAGTATGCGCTTGCATAGGGCGTCACGGTTCCCCTCTGATATCCACCTGAAGGCCCCATCCTGTACATCCTGGTACAGAGGCACTGGGCTCAGTCTCTATACAGGAGGGGGATAGTCCAAGGCAACCCCACCAATCTCACAGATGTTATAGAGTACACAGGTCTCCAGCACACCCCCATCTGCGCCATGACAAGAGAGCCTGCCAGGGGGGCTCCTCCACATAGGAGGAGCCCCCCCCCCCGGGTCCTTCAATCAAGCTGCAGCTTACCAGACCTACCAACCTGACTGTGGGTCCCCACCCACTTTCGTGCTGCATGGGAACCCCAGGAACTTGCTGCTGTTCACCAGGTGGCCGGTCATCAGGGGTTCAGTCTGGCCCTCTAGGCTGGGGGGGAGCTTGTCGTGCTTCCGCCTTCCTGGTCGGGCAGCCGACAGTGCTGGAGACTTACTGCCACTTTCCTGCCAGGGGTGCCGGTCTAACCCTTAGACCCCGTGGACAGGTTGTACTGCTCCTTCTGTGCACCCTGGGGTGCTCCCCCCTGTCCCTGGCATTTGCTCTCCCTGGTCAGTGTAGTATTATACAGGTCCCTGTGCAAATAAACATTGACCTTGTACACAGCACCTCGCTTCCCTGGCTCTGACTCTGCTCCTCTCCCCTCTTCTGGGAGCCGGGGAACTGGGGTGCTGTGTAGTGAAAATGCTGCTTCCTAAATTCAGTCAATTTCAAAATGCACTTAAATAAACCCATATGTAAATAGTGCATGGGTTTATTTAAGCGCATTTTGAAATTGACAGCTTTTAGGAAAAGCAGCATTTTAATGTATGTGTGAATGCGCTCTAAGCCTTCTCCCACTCCCGTAGCCTCTGCCACAAGCTGAGATAGAGACCAGAACTGGGTTAGAGTGAGACCCAGATTGACAAAGGCTCCCCCACTATGTCATCTGCATACTTCTTTTGAGCCATGTTGCCCTCAACCCGGCCCTAGGCGGTGGTTCTGCCCAGGAAACGCTGGTGTATTGAGCCAGCAGACTGCATCTGAGTGTGGGCAGCCACATCTGTAAAGTTTCCATTGTCATGAAGCAATGATCACTTTTTCCTGTTTGACTTTTGCTTCTCTGAAGCTCCTCAAATCAAGAAAACTGCCCCTGCATTGGTAGGAAGCATTGTTGATCCTATGCCCTATAGAAAGAAGAGAAGTGAAGTTGGACTGAGGGAGTCAAGAAAGCACTGGGGACTGGGCCCTTTGACTCAATCAGAGAAAGACTCTTTTATTCTCACCCCAAAATCCCCAGTCTCCAGTGGCCCCTCACAAGCAGTGGCAGCAGGGCCATAGGAACTTGAGAAGTTGGAGCAGGATGACTTCCTGTGCCCTGTGCCCCTGATCCTAGGGTAGCATAGCTTTCCTCCTGGGACTAAGGACAGCACAGCTCTCCCTTCCCACATCTCGAGACCAGGGAACAGCATGACTCCCTGCACCTCAGCCCATGTGTCTGTGAGTCCATCCCCCCAGGTACTGTAGCTGCTGGTGCTGGTGTCATGGGTGTCATTTGTGGGGGTCAGGCCTTGGGGGTATCATAGCATTGTTAGGGTGGGATGGTTGCTCTAACAGGGGCACCTTGCCATCAGCATGCTGGGCGTGCTGCTGTTATGGCTATCCATACCGGGGGTGGAGGGGGTGAACTCAGGGCTCCAGTGCTGTGCAGTGCCCATGCGCCTTGCGGACTCTTGCAGCTCGTGGTTCATGTTAACTGGGTGTTACTGTTCTGCAGGACCCTTCCTTTCACTCCCTTCAACTGGCCTGGGGGTTTGGGGTCCACGGATGGTGGGGCTATGGGAGTGTGGATGGACACTGTGCTGTTCTGTCAGGGTTGCCCGTGCACCCCTGCACATACATATAGGGGGTGTTTCCTAGCTCTTCCAGGTGGAATGTTACTTAGTATGGGCTCTTGGCCCTCTAGTGTGTGCTCCCTCCATGGTCTGTCACTTCCCGTCTTGCTGTTGCTCTCCCTAACTTTGTTCCCCTGGCTCTGTGAACCCCACGTCATGTTTCAGGACTTTGATGTCTCCCACAGCAGCTTTGCGCATGGACGGCCATACATTGGGGCTGTGTGGTTGTGCATGGCTCCAGGTGCCCACTGTCATTGCCCTTTGTGGTCTGTTCGTGGCTGACTCTGACCCACCCCCTCTCGGTCAGTTTTGCTTGCTGCATGGGGCAGGATCCTTCCTTCTCTCAATGCACTACTGTCAATTACTATTGGCCTGGCCTCGCGCTGTCACTGTGTCTACCACCCCCTATCAGGCTCTCATTCCTACTCTTGCAGCCATGGAGGGGTGCCATAAGTAGGGCTGATGCGGCAGCAGCTTTTACCGCGCCGCGATTCCGTTACGCTATTTCGGAATTGCCCCTGCCACACCGCGACATTTCTGCAGATATTCTGCTAATTCCGCCGGAATTCTGCAAATCGCGGAATCGCGGAAAAATCGCGGAAATCGCGGAAAACCACTATTCCGCGTTTTTTTGGCGCTGGCGGAATTGCGGAAATAGCGAAAATGTCATGTTTCCACGATTCCACTAAGTTGCGGAATTAAATAAGCGGAACCGCGGAACCGCGGAATGAAACCGCGGAATTAAAGCCTCTGCCATGCCATTCCACTAATTGCGGAAACACTGTTTCCGTCGGAAATAGCTACCGCTGCGAAATTCCGCTACAGCCCTAGCCATAAGTGGAGGGCTCCTGACCGTGAGATTGGGCAGCCCTCTGTGTGCAATCCACCTTCCTGTGCACTCCCTTGGGCTCCGCCACTGGGGTAGTGGCTGGGAGGACTGTTGTGAGCTTTCGGGTGGTGCTCCCCACCAGCATTGCCAGTTCCCTGTCCCCATCTCCCACTTCCCCTTCCCTTCTAGCTGCTGTGATTGTGTTCCTGATGGTGTTGTGGCTAGGGGAGATGATCGGTCAGCTCCAGCGGGCAGCTTCTGAGTTTCATGCTGGGGCCCGGGTCTACCAGGGGATTCATGAGTTTCCCCTGTGTGTGTGTCTGCCCCCCCCCCGGTGTGGGCTCCCTGCCTGTTGCAGCCTGTGGCCTGCCCCACTGGTGAGCTCCCTCTCCTTCTCTCCTGTAGTGCAGGCGATGATTAACGAGAGGACTAGGAGGTGGTGCAGCTGCTCCTGAATGTGCTGCAGTGGATACACATCTTGGACTGTGCCCATGTGAATTGCTGGAGCCAGTTCCAGTGTCACAGGCCCTCTGAGAGCGCGGATCTTCCCCACTGTCCCACCCTGTAACCACTCAGTGTTGGTGTTTGTTGTTTGATGTGAGCCTGTTACTCTATTTGGTTTATAAATACAGTTTCATTTGCTTGGTTCCCCCTGGTGTCTGTGTTCTCCTTCCCTGAGTTGTACCCCTCTGTGTGGGACATGTTTGGTTGGTGTAGAGTGGTTGTCTGGCAGGGCATGGGTCCTTCCCCACTTCCCCATGGTTGTGGTTTGTATCAGTTTGTCCTCATTGGCTTGGTCCCTTGGTATCCTGTCATCTGGGTCATACCCCCTCCACTGTTTGTGTGGGTTCCCGTGCCCCCCACACCCACCTGCCATGGTGTGGGGCTCATTCTGAACCCTGTGCATCCCTGCCTCATTCTTATTCGGCTGCTGCTGCGTTGCAGTCAGCTTGTGGTTTTTTGGGAAGCACCTGTCCACTCTTTGCCCTCCGATCCTGGCTCCGGCTCACACTTTGGTGCCTGTCACCCTCAGCCCACTTTATGTCCTTGACCTTACCAGCTACCTCTATAACTTCTAGAGGGCATCCATGTGGTGGATTATCTTGCTTAATACATGGGGATCTTTACGGTAAAATAGTTTCAACCTTGAGGCATCCTCCTTTCCTTTTGGGGTTAGTGCTGGCCGGGGATGATGGGGCATGTGTAAATTCTTAAGGTATACATCCCTCCCCAGAACACTAGGTTGTACGACCCCCATGTATGGAGTTATCTCAAATCAATAATTAAGAATATAAATATAATTTATTACGATGCGCCTTTGATAATCCTTGGAGATTTTAATGCAAGGGTGGGCTCTTGTGATGGGGACCTAGTTGCCCATGGTTCCCCTTTCTTGCCCCCGATTCTCGCTCTGTTGCACTGTAGGATATCAAAGGATTGCACAATTAATAATATGGGTCTTAAATTTGCCCATTTTTAAGCCAAGTGGTCTTGTTTCAAGGATGCCCCCAGTGAATTTACCTTTTGGGGTTTTAAGAGCTCAAGTGTCATTGATTTTATTTTTTTATTTATTTATTTCTTACATTTATGAGTCGCCCCTGATGCTTACGGCATCCCGGGGCAACATACACTTTAAAATTATAAAACATTTCTTCATAAAAACATCACAATTAAAACATCCATGGATAAAGAAAAATAAAAAATAAGGGCAGGGAGAATAAAAATCCTAACCCACCCTCCCACCCTCCCCAAAGGCCTGGGTGAATAGTCAGGTTTTACAAGTCCGCAGAAATGTTAGAAGGCTTGGGGCCAGGCGAGCTTCCTCCGGGAGAGAATTCCAGAGATGTGGCCCGGCCACCGAGAATGCCCTCACCATTGTGCCCCTCCCCCCCACTTAACACAGGGGACCTCCAGGAAGGCACCCCTAGCAGACCGAAGAAGCCGCTCTGGGGTGCAGAGGGTGAGACGGTCCCTAAGGTATGAGGGTCCAAGACCATGAAGGGCCTTATAGACCAATACCAATACCAATACCTTGAACCTGGCTCGGCACGCTATTGGCAACCAGTGCAGAGTCCGGAGCACAGGTGTTATGTGCTCCCGATGACCCGTCCCCGACAGGAGCCGGGCCGCCGCATTCTGCACTAGCTGCAGCCTCCGAACCAGGAACAAGGGCAGCCCCACATAGAGCGCGTTGCAGTAGTCCAGCCTCGAGGTGACAAAGGCATGGATGAGGGAGGCCAGGTCCGGCCTGGAGATGTATGGGCGTAACCTCCGCACCAGATACAACTGGCGGAAGGCAGCCTTCGCCACCACCTCCACCTGTCAATCCAGGCAGAGGTCTTAATCCAACACCACCCCCAGACTCCAAGCCTGCAGAGCTACAGGAGGGTGAACCCCCCCAATCAGGGGGAGCCAACACCTCCCTCGCTCTCCCCACCATCACCTCCGTCTTATCGGGGTTGAACTTCAGTCTGCCCTGCCACATCCACTCTGCCACGGCCTCCAAACACTGGGACAGCAACGAGACAGCAGGGTCTGGGTCAGCTGAAAAATAGAGATATAGCTGAGTATCATCAGCATATTGGTGACAACACACCCCGAACCATCTCACGACCTCCCCCAGGGGCAGCATATACACATTAAATAATAATGGAGACAGAATAGAACCCTGCGGAACGCCGCAGGATAAGACACAGGAGCCAGATGTTTCCTCTCCCAGCACCACCCGCTGGCTTCTCCCCGCGAGGAATGAGCAGAACCATTCAAGAACAGTCCCATCCAGACCCCCCAGGTCATGCAGCCATCTCAACAGCAGTTCATGGTCCACGGTGACAAAAGCGGCTGAAAGATCTAGCGGTACAAGAAATGTAGAACGTCCTGCGTCCATCTCCCGGCGGAGATCATCAACCAAGGCCACCAATGCTGTCTCAGTGCCATGGCCGGGACGGAACCCAGATTAAAAAGGGTCTAGGAAACCGATGCTGTCTAGATGCACCTAGAGCTGGATCGCCACCGTCCGCTCAATAACCTTCCCCACAACCAATTTTGTGGTTGTCTCACCTTATACTCTTCCCCTACTAAAGGACTTTGAGGTGGGACAGACACTATGTAGTGGCCATTTACCCCTAGAGCTGACTATTGTTTTTTCTAGTTCAGCAACTTCATCAAAAGGTGTGTTACCTGTGCAGGCTATTCACAACCAGGCCCAAAGGTTTTGTACAGCTAGATGGGAAAATGCTAAGGAGGGAACAGACAGTGGAGGTGAAATTTTTGCTCCAGTAAATCAATGACAAAACTCCCATTGACTTCTTGGAGGTCAGAAGTTTAGCCTGGGTCAGCAAAATATTGGATCACGTGTATGTGGCACAATTTAGGTGCTGAATCTTTAATGAGGAGTCTCCCTGATTACCATGACTAACAGATTAAAATGAATAACAGATTTCAAAATGCCTCTTTCACTTGCTCAGGATCTGTGTACATCCCTAATGGATACACCAAGAGAGCTATATATTTAATTGGATTTGGGAACAGACCAGAGGATTCTCTTTGAGTAACACTTCACTGAAATGTTTTCCATAAAGTGAAGCATTTTCTTCCTCCCACAGTCAGTTCAACATATTGACTAAAAGTGGTTTTGATCTCAGCTCAGTCTAATGTTTCTTTGTTTTTTCATCATCAAAGGGGTTAGATTAGATACTGTCGCTCTTAAGAAAAAAATCAAAGCACAGAACACATGGTCAAAGTCCTTTTCTTATTCAAGGTGAAAGTCTCTTCCGTCTTTGGATTAAAAACTAATGGCATTTGAAGGTTGTTCAGGGTTTGAAGTCTTATGGGGAAGAGCTGGGCAATTTAGATGAGATCAGTCAGAGGAGAATTTTTGAACTACAATTCTGTCTCCTCTATAGTGCTGAACTGAAATCATCATTCCCAACTCAACTAGAAATCCCATCATGTCAGGACTTTTGCCAAATATTTGGTAGAATTTTTGAGTCCAGGATATGTTTTGTGTTTCTGTTGCTTAGGGAATTGCAGGTGGCACATTTTTGCAATTTTTGCTTTCAGCATTTTCCTTCAATTTCTATGACTTTACATTACTTTCTGTGATATATTGGTACCTTCAGTGACTTTTCAATACTTTCATGTTGTGGTGTCGTCACTTTCTTAGCTCCTGGTCTCATGACTTTTTCACCTCCACATCCTCTTCACCCATTCGGGAGTGGGGGAAGATGAAGCACCTGTCATGACTGGTCTGCTTGTACTGTACCTGCAAGCATGCCAGCGCGTACTGTAAGTACCTACTGAAGGACATTCCTGAATAGTAACAAAATAATGTATTATTGACTTCCAACAGATGCACCAGTGGGTCCTGGGCCACAGATGGCCAACATCATGTCTGTTAACACCCTTTCTCTGCTGGCCTATCGGTGTCATGTAGGGCTGTATAGTCCAGCTCCTCCGTCTGCCCATGTGTGAGCAGTGAGGGCTCTTGGGCTGGGCTAGCCTTCACAGCACTGCTACTACTTAGGGATGGGAACCCACACCAAATTACGGGTATGGTTTGTTGCAGGTACAGATACTTCCCCCCCCCCCCCCCCAATGTCTTACAATGCTGACAAATCCTATCGCCCAATGGAATGCCTTTCAATCTTCCCTCCACCAGGGCTGAGGGAAAGACATTAAGCCTTGCCATAGTCAAGGCTATCCTTGTCTGTATCATCCTGGGGTTAGACAAATACCTTGGGCCCTTAAAGGGTATCTGTATTTCCCTATAAAACAGGGAAACTTTTTGGGCTTCAATGCTTTCTCTTGCATATTGCTTTTCCAAATCGAAAGCTCTGCTTATTATTTCAGTCCAGGTGTTCCTTAAGGGTAATGATAAAATATATGGTCTGGAGGAACCCATCATCTGTAATATACCTTCTACCTTCAGCGACCATTTACAATCTATTAAACGTGCCACATACTGAGCCAGGAAGTCAATTCCTATTTGGTTCAAGCGAAGCCAAAATGTTAGAATCACTAATTTAGCCATTAGCTCAATTCGGCTTACACCAGACTCTGCTCTAAGCAGAGCTGCAGGAGTGCCCCTAGGCACATGCAAAAGGGCCCGTAAGATGTAGTTTTGCTCAGCCTCAAGTTCCTGGAGCACATCAACACCCCACACTTGCACGCCGTACAGTAATTCTGGGATCAGTTTTGCCTTGAAAAGTCATAAGGTGGGGCTAAAGAGCCTGCCCCCTTTTGTACAATAAAAACTAATCAATCCCTGTCCTATTGCTCTAGCTGTTTTCCGGGCAGATCTATACTGAAAATGCCATGAGGGGGTTGCTGAAATATTAACATTCAGATATTTACAGTATCTGACTTGTTCAATCTCATTATCATTAGAGTCCATATACCATTTATGTTTGATCAATGCTTTACTTATCACCAGTACTTTTATTTTGGCATAGTTAATCACTAGCTGTTCCTTCCTACAATAGTCACAGAAGGCAGCCATGATCCTACACAGCTCAATCTTTGAACGGGCAATGAGTATTGTGTCATCAGCATAAAGTAGGGCTGGGACTGTCTGGGTCCCTATTTGTGGAGGATGATGGGCTAGGTTTTCAAGAGCTATCAGTTCAAATAGAGGCTAAAGAGTAGGGGGGAAAGTATGCACCCTTGCCTTACACCCTTCTTAACCTCTATTGATTGTGTAAGATGACCTTGTCTATTAATTCTGACCTGCAATGATGTATTGATACGCACAGCCCAGATTAGATAAAGCAGCCTCCAGTCTATATCAAGGTCTAACAACTTCCACCATAATTTCTCCCTACATATGGTATCAAATGCTGTCTTAAGATCTACAAAACAGACATATACATGAGATTTCCTTTTCATCAATATATATTTAGACACAAAATGATCTAATACCAGGATATGGTCGATGGTCGAAACCCCACTTTTAAACCCTGCTTGTTCTTCACCAATTAACTTCTTGTCTTTTACCCGATTTTGCAGCCTCATCAGTAGGTACCTAGTATATACCTTTCCAATTATGCTCAATGGGCTTATGGGCCGATAGTTTGCCGGTTCATTTGAGTTCCCTTTTTTGTATATCGGTACGACTCTTTGGACCCATGCCTTTCGAGTCTTCCCAGTTTCATTTATTCTAGTGAAGAGCGACGCCAACGCATTACTCCACCAGTCAATGTTATTTTTTAACAATTCAGGGGGCACGAAATCCACCCCGGGGCTTTGTTGGATTTCAAGCGAGAAATGATCAAATGTATTTCAAGAGGAGAAACCAAATTAGGGCTGATGCAGCAGGAGCTTTTACTGCGCCACAATTCCGTTCCTAAACCTCGGCATCCAACGTTGCTCCCCGCAGAATTATGCTTGGTACCTCCGTGATTTTGCATTTGCCACTACAAGAATCCGCAGATGCGGCATTTATGTGTTTCACTATTTTCCCGATTGGCACCGTTATTGCATACAATCAGCGGTCTTTTTCCGCCGTCCTCCAATTTAATGTATGAAAAAGACAGTCATGAGCGCTTATCGCGGTTCTGTGAACCTGCGCTGCTGTGCATGTGCGTGCTGTGCTGCTGACTGCTGGTGTTGTGTCTCTCTGTGCCACAATCACTGCCCATTCTTCTCAATACATACATGCATGCACATGTTCTCTGTGGGAGTTCAAGGAACGGTGTTTTTATGTAATGGCAAATTGAACTTTTCGGTGAACGTAAATTGACCTCCAAACTAAAGTTTTTTGAGCAAAACTCCTGGTGGGAGTTTAAAATGACCTATGTATTGGCTGACCGAGTTATTTTTACATGATAGGACCAGCTCAGAAAGTTGAAGAACTGAAGTTGATCCATGCAGAAGAGTTTCTTACAATCCTCATTCCGCACTTCCTCAGTCTAGAAGAAGTGAGATGAAACGCAGAGCTCTGTTGGCATAGTTGTTAGGGTTCCCGCTTGCTATACAATTTGTAGCTGTTATTCCACAGGTTCAAATCCCCACTGTTCAGTGTAACTAATTTTTTTCCTTTCTTTTACATTAGTGTTATTGTTTGTTTTGATAATCATAAAATTATTGCTGTGTATGGCATACTTTTTATGCAAAAAAAAATATGTTTATTTATTACATTAACCAAAGAAGACTGAGTAGCGTAACTGAGCCAGGCGGTGAGATGAGTCATCATGAGTGCTACGATGCAGCTGCACCCCTTGCGCCGCCGGCGTTACACTCACTCTCAGTTGCCGATGGCGTCACTGACTGCCCTGCCCCCACGTGTCCTTACATGCTCAGTCCACCTTCCCTCCCCCTGTCACCAAGTTCTGTGTGACCCGCTGGTGGGCGGCAACCAGCAACAGACAGGGAGAGGAGGGTCCTGGCCAGCCGAGTCCTGGCTGGGAGTGGGGGGACGCTTTCTTTTTTCACTCACTGACTGACCCATCCACAGTCACAACCCACCTGTTAATGGTTTTAATAAATGAACATGAATACATGACATTCATCTGCATATCACACACCCGCCGGCCACCACGCCTAACTCTTTGTTATGTTAACAGCTAATACGAAACAGCTAACTGCAGTAAGTAGGGTTGGGTTGGGACTAGAGGGATGAGAGTGAACATTACGTGAAGTGAACTCCACCACCCTCTAAGTGTTACAAAACTATAAGTCCTCCCGTCCCGACGACCCCCACTCCCACTCCCATGCCCTCCCCGCCTGAGAGTGTTTAAGTTCAATCCAACTTGCCATGTACCTGTTGGTACATGGTTTGGAATGTTTGATTGTGGATTGTGGTTAAACTGAGGTTAGTGTCATGTCAGAAAAAAACCTTACTGCACTAACTGCATCTGGAAACGGTAGGGAGGGACTGGGAGGAAATAGCATTTTAATCTTATAATTTATAAGAGCCTTTGTATATGGATTGTGTAGTTAACAAAGGACAGTGAAATAATCCCCTAAAACAGACTGATTTTTTGAGACAGGTCCCACTCCCTGCCCAGTGTACTTACAATCAAAGATGTACAAGGATGAGGGGAACGCACAGGGAAAGACAGATATACATGTATTTCCATTTTACATATGGTGAAGGGTAACTGAGACTGAGAGGTTTTGACTTCTCCAAAATATCTACACATTAGAGCTTTAAAAAAGTCCTTCTCGTGTGGCTCAGCGAGTCAGCGTCTCTGCTTTGGGGTGGATGTACAGAAGATACTACCCTTTTTCTGCTCAAGTCCCTTCTATTCATCTGGCATATAAAGTAAGTAGGTAGGCATACACACACACACACATGCACTCCCCCATTCTTAAGCCAAAATGGGTACTGCTCATGGGATACAAAATGAATAGTGCACATGGGCTAATACACAAATGGTAGGTTGAATAATGCATATTTGTATCCTCATTTATTTATTCAAATGCATAGTTTCCCTCTGCATCCCTCCATGCCACACATGCACCCATATCCCTCTGCACCCATCCAGCCCATACACCCATATATATATATATATATATATGATGTATGTGCATGTTTATATAGCTGCATGTATAGATGGGTATATATACAAATATGTGTACATATATGCATGTATAGATGTGTATATACACAAATATACATATATTTACACATAGATAGATAGATAGATAGATAGATAGATATGACCGAGGAGGTAGTTGCTTTAATTTCTAATCTAAAGGCAGGGAAGGCCCCGGGAGCAGATGGTATAACGGCAGAGTGTTTGAAGGCTGATGTGGATTGGTGGGCTCCCATTTTGGCTGCCCTCTTCTCACGGATAAATGAGTCAGGTGCCATCCCAGCAGACTGGGGACAAGCGATAGTTGTCCCTATTTTCAAGAGGGGCAACCCGGCCTCCCCCAGTAAGTCCAGGCCGATCAGCTTACTGAGTATCATAAGTAAGCTGTATGTCAAGTATTTGCTGGCAAGGCTACACGGATGGCTGGAAGTAAAGGGCATTTTGTCAAATGCCCCAATAGGATTCCAAAAGGGGAGATCCACCAGCGACCATTGCTTTCTTCTATCCCACCTGGTTGGAAAATATGCAAGGTCCCCACACCCCCTGTATGCTGCCTTCATCGATTTGAGGGCAGCGTTTGACACCGTTCCAAGGCACCGGTTGTGGAGGAAATTGGTGGCCCTGGATCTCGACCCAAGGCTGCTGCACCTGATTATAAATCTCCACAGGAGAAATTCTATCAGGGTGAGGTTGAACCATCAGGGGGCAGTGTCGGATAGTAGACCTGTGGGGAGGGGGGTGAAGCAGGGATGCGTTCTGGCCCCGATGCTTTTTTCTATCTATCTAAATGATGTTATGGAAGCCCTGGCAACGACGACCAGCCACGCTCCCCTAGTAAGGGGGGTAGAAATCCCCTGCCTCCTGTATGCGGACGACACGGTCCTGTTATCATGGACCCAGGTTGGGCTGCGTTGTTTGTTGGCCGCCTTTGGGGTTTTTTGTCAGGAAGGATAATCTGCTTGAGATAAACCAAGATAAGTCCAAAATAGTTTGTTTCACGCTGAAAAAGACCTTACACAGATAGCAGTTGGCAAATCAGGAGATAGCACAGGTTCCGGCATACAAGTATTTGGGCCTGCTGTTCTAGGCATATTGGGAATGGAATTTGCAGGTGCAATTCTCGCTGAATAGAGCCAGGAGATTAAAAACAAACCTGCTCAGTTTCTTTAGGGTGGGGGGAGGTCACTTAGTTGCTCCAGCAATCCACTTCTATAGCCATAACTTGGTACCCCAGTTGTTGTACGGGGCCCTTTTTTGGGTCCTGAGTAAGCTGAGAGATTTGGAGAAATTCCAGGCGGGGGTGGCACGGACGATTTTGATGGCCCCACCTGGCATCCCGATGTAGGTGCTTTGTCGCGAGTGTGGCCTGCTCCCCTTGCGGGCCAAGGTCTGGCAAGGGGCTATTACATATTACCTACGTCTTTCCTTTGACTTGACGGCCCCCTGGGCCCAGCTGGTTCTATCTGACAACTTCCTGTACCCTTGGCTGACCTCAGTGGCTGAGAAAATTAGACAGCTGGGTTTCTCTATTGGGCCCCTGTCCCAGTTGGGATTTAAGGGGGCAAAGAAACTTGTCCTGAATCGACTGCTAGACTCTACATGGCAGGAAGTTTGGGCTGATCTTAAAGCTTATAAAGCTACTGGCCTCTACGTACAGCTGGCCAATGTAACTGTTCTGCCTATGTCTTTTTTGGATGGGGGGATTCCACCGAACTCCAGAAGGTTGTTCTCACTGGCAAGGTGGAATGCTTTCCCATCCGCTGTCACGACCAGCAGATATAATCAGACCCCCTTGGCAGAGCGATTGTGCAGTTGCTCCTTAAGGGCAGTGGACTCACTGGCTCACATCCTATTGTACTGCCCCCTTTATGCGACTCAGAGGGAAATTTATCTTGCCCAATTGCTGGTATCGCTGCCGGGTCGTTCTGAGCATCACTTTTGATTTATCTGTTGGGAGACCGCCTGCCATATGTCTCGGTACAGGTTGCTCACTTTCTGAGCACGGTTATTCAAATCAAAACCGCCGTAGATATTTGTGAGGTGGCTCATGTTGAAACTCAGGGTGCCTCGATTAGTTTTGGAAATTATAGTTAAAGTTCCTCAGGACCCGCTTTATTGCGGAGTCTATGCTCTGGCCATTGTAAATGCCTTGGGTTTTAATTTATATTTATTTGTACATGTATTTGATATTTATATTAATAACCTTTGGTTGACACAATAAATCAAATTTAATTTAATTTAATATATATATGTGTGTGTGTGTGTGTGTGTGTGCATTCACAAATTTGTATTGATGGATGTATTGGTAAAAGAAAAGTGAAAAATATTTTTATTCATTAACAAGTAATTTTTGTCTTAATTAAAGATTCACAACCAGGTATAAAACTAAACAAAACATATATACTAATACAAAATTGACTAAAAATAAATAGTACTATATAAGGAAATTATTGTTTAAAAAAACTGTTTAAAACCTGTAGAAAAATATAAAATTGTAACAAAATAAATATCATATACTCTCAACTTTTTTTAAAAAAATTCAATCTTAAATTTTTAAAAAAGAGTTCTCTCCCACTTCCCTCTTTAATCAGGGATCAAAATTATGAAGGGCTCCTGCTCGGCCACAGACGCATCCTGCCTTGCAGCAGGCACCAGCCTTTCAAGAACACGCCCAATCAGGACTCGCAGGAGTGCAATAAACAACAGAACTGTGTT
Source organism: Sphenodon punctatus (assembly GCA_003113815.1). Classification (NCBI taxonomy): domain Eukaryota; kingdom Metazoa; phylum Chordata; class Lepidosauria; order Sphenodontia; family Sphenodontidae; genus Sphenodon; species Sphenodon punctatus. The sequence continues at coordinate 1,050,769 of QEPC01015480.1, forward strand.
GGCATAGTTGTTAAGGTCCCTGCTTGGCATACAATTTGTATATCTCATTCCATGGGTTCAAGTCCCTGCTGTTCTGTTTAACTTTAATTTTTTTTCTTTTTTCTTTTACATTAGTGTTATTGTTCTTTTAATCATACAATTATTACTGTGTTGTGTTGCTCATTGCATACTTTCTATACTAAAAAATATGCTTTGTTAATACAGTAACCAATAGCCAAGATTCACATTGCCGGGGACAAAGCACGCAGCGTCGCTGCTAAGCAACGAGCTACAACGCCAGCCAGGGAGGGAGATTTAAACTGGGTGGGCAGGGCACACAGTACAGCACAGGGACATGGCATGATAGAGCCATGCGGGAGGGAGAGGCGCGTGAGGAATGGAGGAGGAGGCGGCGGCGGGCTCAGCACTGACAGCCTCAAGTCTGACCCCCACCTAGGCAGGGCAGCACAGATGCGCTTAGCGGAACTGCTCCCACAGCATTCTCATACAGTGGCACCATTTCTGACTCCGACCTGCGCCCGGGCCTGTGCGGGCACTGAAGCAGCTGAATTCCTGCTGTCTGTCTGTCATCACCTCTCCCACCCCTCTGTGTTGGCTGCCGGTTGGGTTGCGTGTCCTCCTCGGCTCGTGTCCCTGGTCTGTGTGTTGATTGTTGAATACCCTCCTGTGTGTGCTCTGCTAGTTTCAGCCAGGCTAGCACCTGTGCTTTCCACATCCCATGCCTCAAGTCGCTTGTTCTCAATTCATTACAGTGCGGTAGGTTGGTTGAACTTGGGAGGGAGGAAGGATTCAGGAGGGAAGTGCATGGAGGGAGATCAATGTAACACAATGAAAGGGTGATTATATTATTATATTTGTTTGTCATAGTGTATGTTGTTACTGTCTGTATCCCAGTGTAACCACACAAATCCAGCTTCTTCTTATCTAAACCACACTGCCATTCAAGAACCATCTGTCAGGGTGCAGGCTTGAACCTGCAACTCTGACTTTGGCAGGTAGGGAAGTTTCTCCAGCACTATAGGGTAGCTGGGCTTGCTGCTACTCTCCTCCTGTCTACCTGGTGCCCTGCCCTGTTTGACTCCTCCCCCCTGGACTCCTCATTGGTTACCAGTAATATAAAAGGCCTGATGGGAACAGTTGCAAGCTGTGGGACCTCAGCTCTGTTGCTTGCTTCACCCTTTGTGCTTTGGGTTTACTTTCATGTTTCCCGCTCCTTCTGCCCCTCTTCCCTCTTGGTACCTCTGCTTCCCTTGTCTCTGTGACTCCTGTTCCCTGTTTGCTGTCTCTTAGCCAGTTCTGTCTCCTCCCCTCCCCCTCCCCCTCCCCCTCTCCCTTGTTAGATCTAGGTTTCCCCACTCTGCTAGCTGTTCCCTGCTCTTCCCCTATCTTTGGTCTCATAGCCCTTGTTCATAGTTCCCTTGGCTTCCCTGGTTCCTTGTTGTGTATGTTGCCCTGTTCCTTGTTGTCCATGTTGAACCCCTTGATCCTTGTTCCCCTTTGCTTCCCTAGTCTTTGGTCCTAGTCTCTTGGCTCCTGTTTCCCCATTGCCCTCTTAGCCTTGGCTTCTAGGCCCCTTGTCTCTGTTCCTCTTCGTCCTTATTGTTCCCCAGTGCTGCCCTAGCTCTGGGTCTTAATATGTTGCCTCTGACTTTCTATTGCCCTCCTTGTTCCCCAGTGCTGCCCTAGCTCTGGGTCTTAGTATCTTGCCTCTGTCTCCCTATTGCCTCCTTGTTTCCCAGTGCTGCTCTAGCTCTGGGTCTTAGTATCTTGCCTCTGTCTCCCTATTGTCTTTCTTGCTTCGCAGTGCCTTTCAAGCTCTGGGTCTCTTGTGTCTAGCCTATTGTTCCCTATCGCTCTGTATAGCTCTCTAGCTCTGGTCCCTTCGTCTCTTGGTTCTCGTTCCCTAGTGCTCCCCTTGCTCTCTATTGCTTCCCTAGCTCTAGCTCTCTCATTCCTTGCTTCTAGGTCCTTGTTGTTTTCCTGGCTCCCCAACCCTTCCCCATTGACCTCGATGATGAGCCATCCACCTTCATAGGCCAGTGTGCCTAGTGCTCGTGCTGAGTATTCAGTCTCCAGGAGAGTGGAGAATGGCTGAGAGGTTTCCTTGTGGCTCCCTGCTCCCCTCTACCCGTTCCTCCTTCTACCTGCTTATGTCAAATCATCGCTCCTCTTTGTTCCTTTGACCCCACAATCCTGCACAGTGTAGTCCTTTTTGGGTATCCCCTCCTTGGACAGCGCCCCCTTCTGCCCCATCCCCTGACACCATCCAATAAATAATACTTAATATTTATTTGTTTCAGTGTGTTTTCAAACTTGCCATCCAGGGCTGCATGCCATTAGACAACCATCCCCTCTCCCCCCCGCCCACCAGCCAAGACTGTTTTACAAACAACTTGAAGTTGAACTTGCCAACCATCCAGTGGTGCAGTACCAGTTCTTAGGAGAGAGGGGAGTTGAGTGGACTGAAGTTGAACGTTATTATGAAGTCTCCGAATGCCCTGCCCCCACCTCAAAGAGTTAGGAGGAAACTGTTTGTTCGCTACTAGTAGTCGGGTAGCTAGCCAACCGTCCCCTCCCCCACCCTCCGGGCAAGCCTGAGCTGAGTGAATGACTCACAGTCACAGACACATAAGACTCAGCTGGCCTAGGGGAGTAGCCCAGGTGCAGTGTATATTATCTTAACAACACATCTCTGACTTTGAGTGTGGGGGGGAAGGTATGTTTCAGAATGAGGACTGACCCTCAGTCATTCCTGTGAATGGAATGGGTCAGCATAAGTGTGGTGTGGAATGGTTTAAAAGTCCTCGCCACTCACCCACCTAAGGTGGGCAGTCCTCCAGAGACCACTTCCTAAATCCATCTCAAAGCTCAACACATGTCCTCTTTTTTTTAGTTTTAGCTTGCTGTAATGGAATGTCAGTGTTACACTCGTTGCTTGATACTTTGCACGTTTGATACTTTGTGTAGGCGATGTCGTGCTATCTTATTCTTTGGATGCATAAGTGGGTGCTGCTTATAAGTATGGTTGCTGCTTAGAAGTCAGACAGTCACTCACAGCGGCTGTGTGGCAGGGAAGGGGAGCAGTTAGGGGAGGGGATCCAGCTTCTTCTTTCTTATCCATGCTGCCATACAGGATTCCAGGAACCATCCAATAAATAAAAATTTGGTTTTCTTTTTAAAGTCTGATTTCAAACTTGACATCCAGGGCTGCATGCCACTAGACAATCATCCCCCCCTCCTCCCCGGCCAAAACTATTTTACAAACAACTTGAGGTTGAACTTGGTTGCCATACCAACAAGCCATCCAGTGCTGCAGTACCAGCAGTAACTAGGTTGGGGAGTCTCCGAGTGCGCCCCTGCACCACCTCAAAGAGTTAGCAAACTGTTCACTAGTTAGTAGCCGCCCGGTAGTTAGCTAGCCAACCATCCCCTCCCCCCCCTCTGGGCAAGTCTGTTTTACAACTTGCCAAGCCATCCAGTGTGCTTCAGTAAGTGTAGGGAGTTGAGAGACTTGGCTGGGATGGGACTGGGAGTGGACTGGGAGTGTGGGTGAACAGAATTGCACAGCACCTAGTTCCTAAAGTCTGACTGTGGTGCAGAGTTGGGGTCTCCTAGATCCAAGTCCAGAACCTTATACACTACACATTTAATCCCGTTTAATCATCTAGTCTGCTAAGACTAGTTCTTTTATTTCCCAAAATTGCACCCGCACAGCTAAATAAACGTTCATATGGGACACTGCTTGGAGGACAACCAAGGAGTGTGATTGCCAAATTGTATATTGCTGGCCAAGTGCCACTTTTGTCAGCCCAATAAATGAGTGGATCACTATTCATGCCATCCACAAGGGCAGATGACACGTACTGGTCGTACATGTATTTGGCTGCAGATAATGAGTTTGGTCGGTGCACCTTATCAACTCTTCTTTTACTTTTATTGGGATACGGTACCATGAGTCCCTGCTTCTGAAAAGTTGCCCAGACAGAAGATGCGTCATGCTGTACGGTGTGATCTTCTGAACCACTATCTGTGTCATTCTCCTCTGCATCGTCATCACTGTCTCGCAAACCCCTTCAATCATGTGCCTGGCAATGTCATGGCGTGCAGCTGCAGTGGCTTCTTCACCACCCAAGACCTTCGTAATGTTCTTGAAACGTGGGTCCAGAGCAGTCGCCATCTGGTACAACATCTCTCCACCAATCATCTGAAACTGGGTGCTGTTGGTGATCATGTTCTGTAAGGAAATTCCCAGGCTTTCAGCCCTCTGTCCATAATCTTGTAGTGCTAGAGAGTTGGTGATGTCTTTGACTTGTGTCCTCAATAATACAAGCGAGGCCAAGCTCTGGTTAAGTGTTGCATCGGCCCTGCTCACGAACTCCGTCATGACTTGAAAGGGTGCCAGCAGAACAAGGAGAGCTTCTATTGTATCCCAGTGTGTGATATTTAACTGCATAACGGGGGCGTCTTTTCAGACTTTGAGGCCACAGCAAAGAAATTCTCAATCACAAGTCATTGCGAATGTAGTCTTTTAAGCATCTGATAAGTTGAGTTCCAACTCATGCAGACATCGTTCGGGAAGAACTGAAGTGCAACTTGTCTCTCTTCCTGTATTTCCCGGAGCACGCAGTGAGATTTTGCCGATCGACGAAAGTGCATCACCAACTTCTTTGCATGCTCTACTGTGTCCTTAACCGATGGGTCCGATTCTAGAAATTTCTTTGCCAGCAGATGCATTGAATGAGCCATGCAGGAAACATTTTCGTACCTGCATTCAGAAATCCCTTTCACAATATTTGCCCCATTGTCTGACACAATGCACCCAATGGAGAGATCAAGGGGAGCCAACCAATCATGTGTCAATTGTGATAATTTAACATGGATGTTGTCAGCAGTGTGTTGTTCCAGAAAGTGTTCCAATGCAAGTATGGCTTGCTTCCTTACCAGTCTGTTATTGGGGTTTCGATGAATCCCGTGTGCAGTAATTCACAGGTACTCCATGTGCTGTGCACTGATCAAAATGTCTGTGGTTAAGTGCACAACCTTGCCCTCGCAACCAAGCATAGCAGCTGATACCGCTATGCATGTTTCGGTGAAAAGTTTTGGAATAGTCTTCTTTGCAAAATAATAACTTGAAGGTACAGTCCATCGTGGGGCCATTGCTTCCATTACTTCCCGGAATCCCTCGTTCTCAACAAATGAGAATGGAAGCATGTCGACTGCCAGCATCTTGTTCATGAGTGCTAGGTAGTACTGTGCAGTAGGATGAGATGCTGGCCATTTGTTTTGGTTTTGCACAGATTCTCGCAATGTGGTCTGCACAGTCCTATCACTAGTGGTGTTTATAGAGGGATCGCTGTTGCTTGTAGTTTTGCTAGAGCCATTGAGAATGGACTGGTGATGGTGCTTCATGTGGCTGCGCATACCACTAGTCCCAGGCCGACTCTTCCCTCCTTTGGTCCCTCTTGTTATTTTCCTGGTGCAGTATTTGCATTTCACTACTAGTTTCTTTGCATCACAGGCAGTCAAATGGTCCCAGACATCTGACCTTAGTTCTTTTCATTTGTCTGCAGGCCCGTCGGAGGTGTTGTTGATTGTTCCTTGCTGTGATGATAATACAGTCTCGTTGTGATTTGTTGATGTGGATGCCACAGGTGAACACGCCGGCGTAGAGTTTCTAGTCATGGTAAGAGGTGAGCCACTGATGTTGGAGTGCTGGCGTTGTTTGATGTTGTGGTGTGGTTGGAGCTCGGAGTCATCAATCGACGTTTCAATGAACCTTTGTTGAAAATCGGGGCTATGTTAGTACGCGTACTATATTGCAAGGGCAAATGTACTTTCCGTTCGACATTTAAGGGGTTGTGATCAATCCGTAGTCTTTTCCGCAGTTGGCTGGAGCCTGAGGATTGTGCATTATGAGGGGTGTACAATGGATCATCAAGATCGTTGTCGATGTCTTCATTAAATTCCAAATCATCCTCGGTAACATCACTATCGTTGTCATTGCAGTCATGATGAGAAATGTCTGCGGTACGCACAGTGATGTTGTCATGCACACTCACTCCCGACTCACTTTCCAGAGCACGTTCTCCTTCTTCCACATCGACAGCTGAAGTACACAATTGGGTCCGGGTGTTGTCGCTGTGTGCCCTCACTGGCTCCTGCATGCATTTTTGAGACTGCTCGGATGTGCTTTCAAGTTGAAGCTCAAAA
>QEPC01015480.1:1060191-1077550 GCA_003113815.1 Sphenodon punctatus
GGGTGGGGGGGAGGGGACAGGTCAGCCCACGTGGCTGGCCTCTGCGTTCCCCCCTGTCCCCCAACAGCTCACAGTTTGTTGCCTTGATCTTCTCTCCCTGAAGGTAATGATGACAGCGGCAGCAGGAGCAGCAGCAGAAGCAGCGGAGCACCAGGATCCCCTCCCCGCCAGTGGCAGAGCTACGAGAGCCCCCCACAGCAGTGAGGCAGGTAGGTAGCAAAACCCCTAGCAGGCTCTTGCGGCTCAGCCACTGGGCACGGGGCTTTAAGCCCCCAGCTACTTCTGGGTGGGGGGGAGGGGACAGGTCAGCCCACGTGGTTGGTCTCTGCGTTCCCCCCTGTCCCCCAACAGCTCACAGTTTGTTGCCTTGATCTTCTCTCCCTACAGGTAATGATGACAGTGGCAGCGGGAGCAGCAGCAGCAGTGGAGCACCAGGATCCCCTCCCTGCCAGCGGCAGAGCTACGAGAGCTCCCCGCAGCAGCGAGGCAGGTAGGTAGCAAAACCCCTAGCAGGCTCTACATATTACTACTAAAGTATATGAACTAAATGTTAATGATATTAACAATATTGTATATTTTTCTCATTGTTTTCATTACTGTCTACAGCATCATACTCCATTTAAAAAATTTACAATATTAAAAACAACTTCTCTGGTTCAGCTGCCCAGTGATTGTTAAGATGTTTACCCTCACACTGAGAAAGAAATTCACTTAATGGACTTCAAGGAACCTAAAGCAGTGATTTCAAATCCTGCTATGTCAAGGCCAAAAATACAAGGCAGCAACTGCGAGGCAGGGGCGATGGAGGATTTAAAAAAAAAAAATTAAAGTCAATCTCAATTGAGAACACGGAGGGGGGGGATAGCCGGTGGCATTGCTACAGCCGCCGGCGATCATGGCTGGATAAGGGAATTGGGACCAGGAGCACGTGGAGGACAGGGCAGGGGGGCTCCTGACGGAGGAGTCACTAGATAGAGACCCCGAGGGGGGGGATAGCTGCCCGGTAGCTGCGGTAGCCGCCGTGCTGGCTTCTGGTGGGGGATCACTAGATAGAGACAACGGGGGGGGGAATAGCTGCCCAGTAGTTGCAGTAGCCGCCGTGCTGGCGAGGACTGTGTATAAGGGAATCAGGACCAGGACGGGAGCATGTGGAGGACAGGGCAGGGGGGCTCCTGGTGGAGGAGTCACTAGATAGAGACCCGGGGGGGGATAGTCACCCGGTAGCTGCGGTAGCCACTGTGCTGGCTCCTGGCAGGGGGATCACTAGATAGAGACCCCGGGGGGTGAGAGATAGCCGCTCAGTAGCTGCAGTATCCGCCATGCTGGCGGCGACCGTGTATAAGGGATTCGGGACCGGGAGTATGTGGAGGACAGGGCAGGGGGGGTCCTGCTGGGGAAGTCACTAGATAGAGACCGGGGGGGGGGGATAGCCACCCGGTAGCTGTGGTAGCTGCCTGGCAGGGAAATAAACAGCAGAAGCAGCATAAGTGAACACACACACAACACATTAAAAGGCTAGCAAATAATATAATACCTGCGGTAGCCGCCAGGTGAGGAAATAAACAGCAGCAGCAGCATAAGTGAACACACGCATGGCACACTAAAAGGCTGGCAAAAGATGTGTACATTTGTAACAAAAACATTAATAATAAAAATAAAAAGTTCACTTTTGCTGGATAACATGAACAAGAAAAATGAAAAGTTCAAGCACATACACGAAAGCTTCTTTATGTTCGATGATGTGCTGATGAAGGAAGTAAGGGAATAGGACTCTCTCTCCTCGAGTCACGATGCGCTGCAGCAAATCAGAGTGTGTTTACCATTCCAACACAGACACCTGGTGCAGCTCCAACAGTCACTCACTCTCACTGCGATTTGGGATCAAGAGAGAGAATTAGGCAACAAACAGACCTATTTATACTGACTGGTGAAGGTGGGACATGTCTCTCTGAGAAAGAATTAGCCAATAAAATTGGCCAGGAGGGTGTCTGTCAACACGGGTCTGAGAGTTTGATCTCATTGCGCCAGGTATCGTTGTACCGAGTATTTCAGGGCGGCGGAAACATGCTGCAATGACGTGATCAATGAAAAGGGGAATTGGTGCTGCATCTTCTTCAAATCCGCAGAGCTGCCGCTTTCCGTTGTGCGGCTGAAATACCGCAGCACCATTAGCGGAAAGTCGTTCCTGCAGACTCGGAAAGCTGTGTCTACCAAACTGTGCTGCGATGCGTGGAAGAGGGGTTTCCGTCGGTATTTGCTGCCACTGTGGAATTTTGCTACAGCTCTAAACCAGATCCCATTGGGACAATGTATCCATAGAATCCATCACCAGGGCCCTCACCCCTGGAGCCGAAGCAGAAAATACTAACTCGTAGTACGCTTCCCACTTATCAGATGCTATTCTGACCCCTTTCTGACAAGTTCCCAAAGTCCAAGCTGACTTGATCAGGGACCAAAATCTTACTGAGTTTCTCTCATCTGCTGCTGCCTCCAGGTCAGTCCAAAGAGCCATTTGATGCTGGGCTTTCTTTTCTTTTAGCAGTTTTTTATATTCACACCTTGCTCTTAGAAACCATCTAACAAATGCACCACTGTAATCTAGGGATGTGCAAACAGAATGCGGTTCGGATATTCGGTCGTTTGGTTCGAAATCCGAGTTCAGGTTTGATGGTTCAGTTCAGCCAAGTTCGGTTTGGCCGAACTTGGCCAAACATTCAAAAATAGCGCTATCGAAATCGAACCAAAACCAAAACCTAATTTTTTGGCCCTGAAAAGACGTTTTTACCGCATCCGAACTCATCCGAACACAATCGAACTGTTCGGTCGTTCGAGAGTTCGGTTCGGACTTTCGGTTTGGATGTCCAAACAGACCGAGTTCGGTCCGAACTCCGAACATCCGACCCGTGTTCGCCCATCCCTACTGTAATCCTCTCTCCTCATTTGACAAGCCATATGCTTCAGGTTGGCCTTAGCCGATCTGCAGGTTCTATCGAACCATTTAGCTGACTTATATTTCTCTCGACTTCCTGCAGCTGGTATCATGAGCAGGGGGTATAACTTGTCAATAAGATCTTCATAAATCAATAAAAGTCCCTCATTATCCCTTGCCACATTGTCCATGAAAAATTGAAGCCAATGGGGAGTTAATATAGCCCCAACTGCCTCTTGGACCTGTATGGTCCATCTAATTTTCCTCATTTGAGTACTATCAGTAATAAATTCCTTATCCTTTTGGAAATTCCCTCCCTCCATTATTTCATAAGAGAAATTTAACCAAGCTGCCAGTGGAAAATGTTCTGAATCTGGTGCTTGCTTAACAGCGAAATCCACTAACCAGGGGAGTAGGTGCTTCGAAATCAACATATAATCTACCACGCTCCTGCCTTGATGGGAAACGAAAGTGAACTTTCCTGACACATCCCCCAGCATAATGCCATTTAATATCAGTGTGTTAGTTTCTTCAATGAATTTCAAAAGGAGGGGACCCACACTATTGGTCTGATTGTCTCTTGATGTTCTACCAGCCACTACAACCTCAGGAATATGAAGATCTAAACTATTCCATGATTTCTCAAGTTAGAGGTTCCCAGTCGAGCATTAAAGTCTCCCATAATAAATGTTCCATCAATCGGATACAAATTCCTTATGTTACAAACCATCAATTCCAATTCCCTCCAAACATCTCCTTTATAATAAGGGGAGCTCATTGGGGGAATATACACATTTACCACATTTACTGCAAATTCCCAGGGAAAGACCAATCTCCAGCATAAGCATAAGGGGAATTTCCAGGTAACGCTGTAATTTTTGCTTTTAAGGAAGTATCTGCCAGAAGGGCTAATCCTCCACTGGGTCTGCCTCTTATGGATCCATCTAGAAATATAGCTGGAGATTAATATACTCCGAAACCACTCGAGGTAAGATTTTTAATTGTCCATGTTTCCTGGAGACATATACAATCAAATTTTCAAAGAAAACCCTTAAAGTCCAAGTCCTCCACCTTATTCCACCAGCCCAAGATGTTCCATAACATAAAGACATAGCCTTACTATTGGCTGAGTGTCAATCTGGCCTGGAAACCTGTGCTTCCTCCTGCATTACTAAAGTGACTAAAATTTCATCCCTTTTAGTCTGTTCCACCCCGGACTCTAATGCCTGGTAGACCACTGGTTTTGGACCCTCCTTGGAACATGGGGGGTAGGAATGGCACTGTCTAGGCTCCTCGTTGGTCGACCCTTGGATGATAATCTGAGCTCACTGTAGTTGGTTACTTCCTCCTCTCCCTGACTACCATTTAAGTTACCCTTAAAAATTTCCAGAGCAGGATTAGCATGAAGAACTTTTGCCCTAATACAACCTAGTCTTTCTATCACCTGACTTTGCTCCAATACTGTCATAGTTTGAAAATCCACCACCCACTTGCCTTCCTGTTCTTTAAATAAGTCTGTGCCCAAATTAAAGTTGAAGAATAACGAATTTACTGGGCCTGCAGTCAAATTTGAACTCACCTGGTCCGTTTGTTGGACCTCAGTTGTAAACCCTCTTTCTTGATGTTTTATTGGTAACTTATTTCCAGGGACCCTCATTAATGGGGGACCCTCAAGTACCGATGGGCAGAGAACTGGACTAAGAGGGAGACCTTGCAAGCTCAATTTCCTATCCAGTATTGGTGCCTGCAAAATCCCAGTATCCATATCCTCAAATAGATCAGGAGAGATGGCAGTTTTAATTCCCTCCTCATACGATAGCAGGTCCTGCACTAATACACTCTGATCCCTTTTGCCGACTTTTTTATTTTGCTGGTTCTGGTTCTGCTTATGGGAGGGCAAAATTCTCTCTTCCACTGACTGATTTCTGTCCGCTGAAAAGACTGAGGCCACCTGGACCCCACAAGTTTTCAATAAGTCTTTAGCTACCCAAATCATTGCTGTAGAATTGATGTTATTAAAATCAATTACTAATCTTAAAGCTTGATCAATAGGGGGCAAAAAATAAAATCTATCAATTTCAGAAATTTGCAATCTGTAGTAGAGTGACCAAATTTTCCCTTATCAAAAATTTGGAATACCATGCAAGCATGGCTCCATTTGGGAAGGGAAAACTTTTTAATAATATCAATTTTGAATCATTTAACAATGGAAGATTTCCTGATTTATCTTTGGCTACAGCACTTTTAGATAATCCCTCTACCACCTTGGCTGCATAGGTACTTTTATATCTTTGCTTGGGTATAGGGGATGTTTTAATATCCAATTTTGGGGGTGCCATTAAGTATAAATGCGATACAATTGTTGTAGTATCCTTAGCGAACTTCTGGATAGAGTCCTGAATAAAATTTATTGTTCCTTTCATATCACTAATTCCTTTAAATAAGGTATCTACAAGTTTACTCACCAACATACATTGGTTGCCCAACATTCTAATAATCTCTGGATAATTATCCTGATTAAATTTATCATCATCACCAACATCTCCAAAAACTGCATCTGATTCATTAAATGCCTCATCCAAGGGTGAAAAATGATTACTCGTAGGTACATAAGGATCTATGACTTCTCTATCTCTGTCTTTTTTGCCTTTGAATCCCATATCATATAATTTTAACTGCTTTAAATTAGGGGAATCCAAATCATGGGATAAGGCAGGTTGTCTCTGCCGCTTTCTAACAATCTTAGTTGGAGTTTGAGAAACAGCTCCACCTTCCATTGTAAACAAGTACAGAGCCTTGAGTCAGATGGGCTAAATGTTATTAAACGGAGGCTTTACCCACCAACACAGGTGGTTTAATACAATTGATTATCCACAAAATTATTCCATGCCACCCCCTCCCAAGGCTACATACTAAACTTTAAAAATTCTCTCTAGAAACTAAAACAAACTAAAGCTCCCATGGATTAACCACCACAGAACTCTAGGTAATCACTCTTCTCACGGGGTGAGAATCCTGGCCCACCTGGCCGTCACCTAAGGCCGCTCACACAAGGCCGCACCCTTGTTCGCGCAGCCCTTCATCGCGCAACCCACAGCGTGCAGCTATTGCGCTACCGCAGGTGTGTTGCTTTGCTTAAGTCTTTGCGCTGGGGAGGGATCTGAGCCAATCTGTTCCTCTGGGAGAGAGTCCAGCTCTGGGAACAGGCTCCAATATCAGACCATTAGAGAGGGGCTCCTCCGACACACAAAGTCCCCTCAGCACCAAACACAGTCCCAGGGAGAAAAAGAGTAAAAACAAAAGGAACACACCAAACACTCCTGGCAATTGCAACAGCAGCTCTAAAGCTCTGCTCCAGCCCGCACTTACCAGCACCTTGTAGGGGATTTGAACCCCAAGCAACGATTTCACCTCTAGACCAACATACCCGTGTCCTGCCCCCCAACCAGTGTCCCCAGTGAGCAGGTGTTCTCCATGACCGGGGACATTTGCTCGCTGCACCGCCTGAGACTGGGGACCAAGTTGGTAGAGCAGTTGCTTTTTATAAAGGTCAACCTTCCACTGCTGGGATTCCCCGAGCTGCCCCTGGACATGGATTGATGGTGCAGTGGCACACGCCATCCCATGCCAAGGGCAGTCTTGGGATGGGGCTCCTCCTCAATCTGGGCTGCTGCTGCTGAGGTGATGTCCCTCCCTCCCAATGCCCAGCACTCGCCCTGCCTCTCTCTCTCTCTGACTAGACAGCCTTGGCCGGCCTATCTGACTGACCTCATGATGCAGGGTGGCATTGGGAAACTGTAAGCCTGCCAGCCAGTCTCTAGCTAGACGATCTCGGCCTACCTATGTGACTGGCTCTCGCACGCACTGCACAGTCTTTTTCAGCCTATCTGAGTGCCATGCCAAGGTCCCAGCCTTCCCTCCCTACTGCCTCTGATGCCACACTGCCTGTCTGCCCACCCAGGTTGCCAAGCTCGAACCCTGCCTCAGTCTGCCTGCCTTCTGCTCATGCCATGCTGCCCACCCGCCTGCCCAGGTTGCAAAGTTTGAATCCTGCCTCAGTCTGCCTGCCTTCTGCTCATGCCATGCTTCCTGTCTTCCCGCCCAGTTTGTCAAGCTCGAACCCTGCCTCAGTCTACCTTACAATGCCCATGCCACGCTGCCTGTCTGCCTGCCCTGTTTGCAAAGCTCACACCTTGCCCCAGCCTGCCTGCCTCTCATGTCAAGGTGCCTGTCTGCCTGCCCTAGCAACCCTGGGTGATGTGCCCCATTGGCCTGGTAATCCCGCTGCTGCTGTCTGCTGGTCCATGGGTGCTCTGCCCTGGCAAATCCAAATGTGCCCATGCAATCCTGCTGCTGCTGTATGGGAGCTCTTCCCTTGCAAATCCTACCATCCTGGCTCCATGGGTGTTGCACACAGGCAAATCCTGCTGCTGCCATCTCTGCTGTGCCATGGGTACTGTGCCCTGGCAATCCAATGGGTGCTGCTGCTGCTGCTGTCAGTGATGCATCTGCTGTCTGTGCCATGGGTTCTGTGCCCTTGCAATCCAATGTCTGCTGCTGCCAGTGCTGCCAATGCTGTACCATTGGTTCTGTGCCCTGGCAATCCAATGTCTGCCAATGCTGCCTCTGCTGTGCCATGAGTTCTGCTACCGGGCACAGGATTTCCAGGGCACAGAACCCATGGCATATTTGGATTTGTCTCTGCTCCACCCATGCCAACCAGCCTGCAACACCCAGCCAAGCAGGGGTGCCAGCCACTGAGCCCTGGCTGGGCCTCTGCTGCTGCTCCACCAATTCCATCAACCTGCAATGCCACATTCCAGGCCGGGAGGGCTGTCATTTCACTTCATTGTCCTCAAGTGTCCCACATCGAGGCCAGCCTGCCTGCAATGCCTGGCCGAGCAGGGGTGCCAGTCGCAGTTACTGTACCCTGGCAATCCAATGTCGTCTGCTGCTACTGGTACTGCACATCAGCCATTTATTCCTCAGTCTTGTAGATGGCCATAGCTCAGATGAGTGTGCCTGTGGGCAGGAGCTGGGTGAACAATGGGCGCGGATGGGAGATCCTGGCTCACATGGTCTTCGTGCTGAGACCGTTCTTGGCTGTGACTGATGGTGGTGACCATGACTGAGTCGGAGACCATCAGCTTTTTGCAGTGGAGTTGATTGCTCACCGACCCACATGGAGGGTCCTTATTAGCTTACAGCATGGCCCAGGTAGAGCTGGCTCTGCTCCTGTTGGACACAGACAGCGATTCGGACTTAGAGGAGGTATCCAGCATCATAAAAGTATTAGCTCTCATCTCCTCACTTCAGAGGCAGCCAGCCACTCCAGCCCCAGGACACACCATCAGGGTTCTGGGGCCATCATTCCCCTCACAGAGATATGTCATTCCATGGCATCAAGAAACAGGCAGCCACTCCAGCCGCAGGACCCACCGTCAGGGTTCTGGGACCTACGTTCCAGGCAGGAAGGGCTGTCCATCCACGTCATACAGAAGCTGCCACTCCAGTTCCGGGACCCACCATCAGGTAGGGATGAGTGAACAGAACTGAGTTTGGAAATTCAGTTTAATTCGGTGCCGAAATTCGGTTTGGTTCAGAAATTCAGTTCGGTTGACCGAAACATTCGAGTTCAGTCTGAACTTCCAAACAAATTTCAGAAATTCAAACCCCATTGAACTAAATGGAATATTATCTTTTAGGGACTGGCAAACAGAGAAGAGTTCGGAAATTTGGTTCAGTTCGAAAATCGAGTTCGGTTTGGAAGTTTGGTTCGGTTGACCGAACTGGTCGAGTTCAGTCAACCAAACTGGTTCTGGGGCCATCATTCCACTCACAGGGAACTGTCATCCTGCCGTATCAAGAAGCATCCACTCCAGCCCCAGGACCCACCATCAGGGTGCTGGGGTCTACATTACAGGCACGGGGGGCTGTCCATCCACATCATCTAGAAGCTGCCACTCCTGTCCCAGGACCCACCATCAGGGTTCTGGGGCCATCATTCTGCTCATAGAGATCTGTAATTCCATGGCATCAAGAAACAGGCAGCCACTCCAGCCCCAGGACCCACCATCAGGGTTCTGGGGCCTACGTTCCAGGCAGGGTACAGGCCTGGCCAGGGCTTGGTGACTGGCATGGCACCCATACAGGGTCAAGCATTGCAGGATGGCATCCTACTCACCAGATCTCAACCAACTCTTCTGCAAATTGGTCAAGTAGCCTTGCCCGGTGGTGATTCACATGGCCAGTCAGCCAGTCACCGCCTGCCGTAATGGCGACTAGAAATTGAGAACCCAGCCATCATAGAGCGAGCAGAACTGGAGGTCTGCCAGCCTGCAATGCCCGGCCAAGTAGGGGTGCCAGACCAGCCACCGAGCACCAAGGCTTCCCGGCCTCTGCTTCAGCTGATGCCGCTGGGTCTCAGACAGCCAGTCCTGGAGCCATGGGCACCCCCAGGGGCCAAGCGCCGAGCCTGCCTGCCCAGGCAACCCACGGTGCCAAGCACCAAGCCTTCCCAGTCTCTGCTGCTGCTGTGCCTCCAACAGTCTGCCATGCCACCACAGGCACCCCCAGGGGCAAAGCGTTGAGCCTGCCTACTCTGGCAACCCAGGGTGCCAAGTGCCAAACTTTCCTGGTCTCTGCTGCTGCTGCTGCTGCTGCTTCTGCTGCTGCTGCTGCTGCTGCTGCTTCTGGGTCTCCGACGGCCTGCCATGCCACCACAGGCACCCCAGGGACCAAGCGTCGAGCCTGCCTGCCCGGGTAACCAGGAGTACCAAACGTCAAGTCTTCCCAGTCTCTGCTGCTGCTGCTGGGTCTCTGACAGCCTGCCATGTTGCCACGGGCCTCCCGGTGGGTCCAAACTCCACAAAACATTCGATGGGACCAAACTCTGCCGGACTGAAACCCCGAACCCGAACTAGGTTTTGGGGGCAAACGGCCGAACATCCAAACCCTGTTCTGTTCACACATCCCTAGTCCAGGTCCATGCCGGTTCTGGGCAGTCACAGCAGCCTATGGCAACCCATTAGGGAGGGGGGTGGACAGCTCCCGACAGTGTGGGGCCAGGGCCATGCAGGCATGCATCTGCATGTCACCCCACCCTCTTCCCACCCCCATCCTGACCTGGGATGTATGTTACTCTTTTTTGGCATCCCAGGGGAATTCTGCCCGGATTGAGGACCTCTCTCCAGGCAGGATTAAAGCGTGTCAGCACTGTGCACCCTATGTCACTCAGTGTACCTTGTGGTGTGAATTGCATTATCCTGCAGTGCATCCAGACTGCAAACACCAAAGCTTCTTCACTAGGATGCACAAGATAAGTAGAAGTTGAGTGGAAGCAGATTTTAAGGGGTATTTTTTCTTTTTCCTGGTAAAAAAAATTAAAATTAAGAAAGTCCTTACCCCAAGTTACTTTTAGTGTAAATAAAGATGCTAACGAGTGGGATAAAGAAAGCATCATTATCCCCATTTTACTGATAGGGAACTAAGGCACAGAGATCACAAAGGAAGTCTGTTGCAGAACTGGGAAATGAACCTAGATTTCCTGAGTCCCAGTTTAGTGTTTTGAAGCAAGACTGAATTTTTTTAAATTAACATAGCTGTTTTAATTATTTAATCTTTTATGTTTCCTGTGGGTCAGTTTTCAGGGTTAGTAGAGAGAGCTTTGGATTTCCACATCAGTACCTGGACATGTAAAAATGTCCATTTTTAGAAGGTTTTTCTAATCCCTTAATAAAAAGGAAGTTTTTGTCTGTGGGGGTGCACATGTGTACACGTGCACGTGCAGCATCTGTCACATGGGGCTTCTACTACTACATGGGGTCTTTTAGGTACTACAGTGATGTAAATAAATTAAGAGACAAAAAAAAACCCTGTTTCTATTGGGAGGATCTAATTTTTTTCCCCAACACATTTTGATTTGCTGCAGCTGATCAGAGAGGTAGGAGTCAGACATGATCATCAATACCCATGTATTGCTGACTACTAATAAATGTTGGTTTCAACAGGGGTTTGGTACTCAAACTATTAACAACTGGAAAGATTAATTATAGGATCTGTGGGCTGGCAAGAACCCCTCCCTCCACAAACTGGACGGTTCCATTTGGAGTCCAGGAAGCTCCAGGCAAACCACCTTGAATGACTGTGTAAGTCAATAATGAGTATTTTCGAATGTGATGCTATCAAGGGTGGCCACGTTTACCCTGGCGTGGCCACGCATGGTGGTGTCACATTTGTTCCTGCCTACCAGATGTTTCCTGCGGGCAGGAAGAAATATACCCTGGACTGTGGCAGGATTAACTCCGGGATGTGCGCTGGGCTCCCTGCCAGCACACATCCTGGAGTTAGCCCTGCTACAGTCTGGGGTAGCCTTCCCCGTACCGTGGTAGAACAGGACATTACATCTGATGGCCCATTCTACTTAACTCCGGCCGGTGACCAGAGCCTTATAGGCTGCCGCACTCGCCGGTCGGGGAGGGCTCTCACCCCAGGCAGGATCTAAGCATGGTGGCATCTAATGTCATCACGTTTAAAAATGCGCAATGTCTAGAGAGAATTAATTTATCCATGAGATCAGTGCAACCATCTCTTGAAGCAACTGCTAGCCAGCTACAGACAGAATAAAGCCGCTTTTGCAAAGGGTTGAGAGGAACTGCATCAAGTTATTTTTGGTCTGGGTCTCCAGTCTCATTGGCAGATGCTCTTCCAGCTGAACAGTAATTGCTTCCATGTGTGCACAGAGGAATGCAGCAGCTGAACACAGGCCAGAGACACAATGTGCTTCCTTAAAAGGCTTGAGAGAGCAGAGTGTGATGTCTGACACGCCTGGAATGAAAACGGAGGGTCAGTGATCAGTTACCAAGCTGACTCTCCAAGACATAAACTGGGCAAGTGTGTGTGTGTATCTAATATATGAGAGAGAGAGAGAGAGAGAATTTCTGATTGTAAAGCAATCTCTCACATAACTCACAAATGTAATTGTAAATATCTTCATGTGTCTGCGATTGGAGGAACCCGGAATCATTGATGTGTTTTTGTTGCATTTTTATTGTAATCTCACCTGGCCATGTAAACCTGTTTTTATCTTAGTAACTGTGTACACTGACTTGTGCTGCATTCTGATTGTATTCTCCCCATATCACATGATTGTAAACCTGCGTTTAGATGACTTTAGTAACTATATAACACCTGTTTGTAGCATTAGTAGATTAAATATAAATAGTATTGAATATATGTTAGCCCAAGTGGGAAAAACACTGGTTCATATTATAGAGCATGATGGGTACAAGCTAAAGAACCTACTAGCCAGCTAAACCTCAAACCAAAATCCTCAGGTCACAGTGATACGAAGTTGAGAGCCATGCACAAAGGAGAGGAGAAAGGAATGTTGCTATAAACAAAGCTATAAGTACTGCAAAACAGGAGATAGGCGGCAACACCTAACCAGACAAAGGGGCCTTTTTAGTACTTTGATGCAGAGTGACTGGGTGTCAACGAGAAAAGTAGCCTTGGAGATGCCAGGAGGGGCATGAGTAATACCCCAATCTAAATTACAGAAGGTTTGGCCCGGACTGGAGGGTTGGGGTCTGAATGCTCTGGAAATAGATTGGGGGAAAATAAATAAGCATATCAACTGGGTAAGCCCCAAACCATCAAAAGATTACAAAAGGCTTTGTTCCCAAATATGCTGATACACCTCCTGCCTGAAAGGTCAGTCGAACCCTGCACTCAGTATTTTGACAACATGTCCCCACCCAGAACAGTATAAAAAGCCAAGCAATACTCCAGGTCCTTGTCTCAGCGCTTGGCATCTAACTTGGTGTCCGTGGGCTGATGACCCTTTCTGGAGCTCCTCCATAGGGAGTTCTGCAACACAACAAGGGGCACCTTTCCCGGGTACGGACCCCCGGGCCCCCACCTGTATCAACCTCTCCAAACCAACGCTCGCCACTGTGATCTGCAGGACACGTAAGAAACATATTTTATATGCTAGGCAGGCCAGGCTAGGATCTATCTAAGAACTGTTGCATTGGGTTCATGCTGTACCTGATTGTGTGAGCAGGATAATAAAATAGTGTTGTACCCAATTAAAAACGTCTAATTTGTGGTGTGGGGGTGACTAAGATCCCGATTGGGGAATCGTGCTTGGGAGGGAAATTACTGGATTTTAAATCCTAACATTTTCTTCACCATTAAAAACAGAGCCTTTTCTTCAATTATTATTTTTATTATTATTATTATTATTAGCCGCCCCCTCATGCCAATGGCATCTCGAGGCAGCATACAACAAATAAAACAACAATAACATTTTTTAAATCATCAGAAATGTTTAAAACATTTAAAACAGCCCCCAACCACCACTTTTAAACATATCTTAAAATCCCCCAAACATCCCCCTCCCCCATCTACCCTACCCTCCCACCATAAATAGTGTATAATATTTTTGGCCTGATTTTCACTTAAACTAAACCCCCTCTCTGACAGGGATGAAACCAAGGCCCGTTTTACACGTGATGGACCCATGCATGTCCACGCAAGTCTGCTGTGTGACCATGGGTGTGTGCAGCCTGTGTAACCACTGCGGCGTGTGGGTGCACATGCGTGCACACTCCCACAACCCACCCATCTCCACCCATCTCCACCCATTGCCCACACATGAGCAACTGGCCAAAACAGTGATTTCTCCATGTGTGGAGGTGGGTGGAAGTGGGTGAAGATGGGTGTGCGTCTGTGTATGCGCACACCCATGTGCCGCCCCCACACCAGTGAGAACACACACACACACACACACTTCAGCGACGGCCCATTTAAAAATGGTCTAACATCCTGAAGCAATTGCGAGCAGGGGTTTTTAAATGGTTTTATTCATGTATATTTATTTTATATGTTTTATGTTGTAACACTCCCTGATCCCTAGGGATATGTATATAAATGAATAAAATTAACAAACAAATAACATTTAACTTCGCATCACCTTTCTGCTTCCAGAGTGTAAATGAGAATCAAGTTCTTATTTATTGCAAAATAAGAAGCCACAATGAAAACAGGGATTTGCAAAACAAGTAAACAGTCTTGTCCCCTGTTGATAGTTCTAGGCTTGCAATGTGCTGGGAGGTAGTTCCAATAAAATATTCCAGTTTCTTGGCTTCCCAAGCAGAGCAGCCTGCTCTTGGCAAAACCATCTTTTCTGCACAACGCTGGAAAAGTCTTGCCAGTGCTTTCTAACTTTTCTAATTTCTTTACCCAGCAGAGTAAAAGAGGAATGCAGTAAAACAGGGGAAGGCAAGAAGGAGAGTCCACACTTTGTGCATCACTGTAAACGAAGTGCCTCTTTCAGACTGGGTGATAAGAGGATCATTGGAAGAGGAGGACTTGCTTAAAATAGACAAGGTTGCAATATGCAGCCTACCCAAGAGGAAGGGCAAAAATCAGTTGAAACTCAACCTGAAAATGCACACCACTTATTATCTTGAAATTCCCAATAAGTCAAGTGTCTAGAAATCATACCCATACTCAAAAGCTGTAGCCCTTTTCAAATGAGACATACCCACACATGCCCACATTGTGGTGCCTTCCATTTCAATGCTGCGGCAGGTGGGTGGGTGTGTGCACAAGCTCCTGCATAACATGCATGCCCACCCACTTCCACCCATTGCTCATGCACAGAGCAATTGTCCAAAACAGCGGTTGCTCCATGTGTGGGGATGTGGGGGGAATGAGTATTTTATTTTATTTATTTATTTTATAGATTTTTATCCCGCCCCCTCCTGCAACGCAGCTCGGGGCGGCTAACAACAATAAAAGCCAACCGACTTAAAACCAAATAAAATACAATATAAAATACGTCAATAAAACAGGGCAAAATACAATAATAAATAAATACATAGGTGGGGGATTAAAAATCACCCCCCCCCCCCTCCCTCCCAAAGGCCTGGGCAAACAGCCAGGTCTTACAGTTCCGCCGAAATGTCAAAAGGCTTGGGGCCAGGCGAGCTTCCTCCGGAAGGGAGTTCCACAGCCGCGGCCCTACCACCGAGAATGCTCGCTCCATCGTGGCCCCCCGCTTAACACGGGGGACCTCCAGGAGGGCACCCCCGGCAGACCGCAGGAGCCGTTCCGGGGCGCGAAGGGCGAGGCGGTCCCTAAGGTAAGAGGGGCCAAGGCCGTATAGGGCTTTATAGATCATCACTAGGACCTTGAACTTGGCCCGGCACACTATCGGCAGCCAGTGCAGCGCTCGGAGCACCGGTGTAATGTGCTCCCGGCGACCCGTCCCCGTAAGAAGACGAGCCGCCGCATTCTGCACCAGCTGCAGCCTCCGGGCCAAGAACAAGGGAAGCCCCACGTAGAGCGCGTTGCAGTAGTCGAGCCGCTACTATGCAGTAGTCGAGCCGAGTAGTATGCACCTGTGTGCCCCCCGCATCTTCCACAATGTGGCGCTCACATTGACAACCCCCACAGCCACAGCCCATTTAAAAAGGGGCTTAGTTGACTTAAATAGAGGATTAGACAGCAAGATAGATAATGTTAATGTGCTGGGTTACATTAGCTTAATTTTAGTTTGAACTAAACTAAACTAAACATTAGCAAAGATAAAACTGTATTACAGAAATAGCCCCTTATGCTTGATGGCAGAAAGTGACACTTGCTGTCTGAGGTTAGGTAGAAAGTTTCCCTGAGAGCAGATTATTTTCTATTACAGATGTTTCATCTGGCACTGTGAGCAGTGCTAGAGATGGGCTATTTGACGATACTGACTAGAGAAGGATTAGAAAGAAGAGTTGGTGAGGAGTCTAAACTCAACACATGTAATTGTATTTTTAAAACATAAATTAAACAGATTGGATTTCAGATATATAAAAAAATAAAAATGTAGCTTGGGAATATTTTAAAAGTTTCCGACTTCACAATCATGAAATGTAGCCTGAATTCTTCCAGTTCTGGCAATAAAGAAAAGTGAAAGGCTACGTCATCCATTGTGTGTGGTGGTGAAAGTGTTTGAGCAGAGCTGTGGAGCACAAGGATACAGGAATTTTATTTATTTATTTATTTATTTATTTATTTGAATTTATACCCCGCCCTTCCCCTAAGGCTCAGGGCAGCTTACATAACAAAAACATACAAAAATACAATAAAACTCCATTAAAAGCAAAAACACACACACCTTTACCCCCAAACCCTCCTACTTCATCCCCTAGTCCTGCCAGCCAAACGCTTTACAAAAAAGAAAAGTTTT
The DNA here is from genome assembly GCA_003113815.1 of Sphenodon punctatus. Classification (NCBI taxonomy): domain Eukaryota; kingdom Metazoa; phylum Chordata; class Lepidosauria; order Sphenodontia; family Sphenodontidae; genus Sphenodon; species Sphenodon punctatus. Next base: position 1,076,358 of record QEPC01015480.1, read on the forward strand.
GCACTGTCTCCGAAAAATGCTCAGGCTTGGGGTCAGACAGACCTCCAGGAGAAGGGAGTTCCATAACATAGGGGATTATTTGGCAATAATCTACAAGAAAGAATTATTTCAGGTTAAACCTTGTTTTGAGGAAGCACTATATGTGGATGAGTTGCCAGCATTCCTTACCCACCCTAGCCAATCAACTCCAGTTGTCATAGAATCCATTACACAGTTCAAGATATATAAGATGGCCCCGACTTAAACTCTCACACGCAAGTTGCATGTGGTTTGCATATGTGGCACATTCCTAATACAGGGGGTGCATGTGAGTTGTGCACATATTGCGTGTGCACCCATTAGGATTAGGCCCTTAATCTAGACAAATCTGAAGTTCTACTCTGGTTCTGCATCACCAGACACTCTACAAAATTATTCTTTACGAACCCTGTATGTAAAGTGGGCATTGGTAAAGATAATCACAGTAAGACCCCCAACTCCTTTTTAAAAAAAACAAACACAAAGACACTCCTCAGGAGGTATAGATTCTATTTCCAGCTCTGACTCTAATCTGTTTGTTGAGTCCCCTCTTTCTGTTCCTGCTTCCCCTTTGTTTCTCTTGTATATTTAGACTTTTAGTAGGGCAGAGATTACTACTAATCATTTCTATAGCACTACTAGGCATACGCAACACTTTACACAGATTTTTGGAGACAGGTCCCTGCTTACAACTTAAAATGGATGGGTGAGGGGAACAGACACACCCATTTTACGGATGTAGAATTGAGGCTGAGAGGTTTGTGACTTGCCCAAGGCCACCTAGTCAGTTCATGGCTAGGGTGAGATTTGAATCCCTGCTTCCCACGTCCAAGTCTTATCCACTAGGGATGGGCGAACAGATCGCGTTTAGGTTCGGCCATTCGGTTCGGCTGTATTCGTTTCGTCCTTTGGGTTCGTCCGTTCAGTTCAACTGCGTTCAGTTCATCCGTTTGGTTCAGCAGTTCAGCTAGTTCGCCGAATCAGGTTCGGCGGTTTGGTTCGGCCGTTCTGTTCGGTCGTTCGGTTAGGCTGTTCAGCTGTTCAGTTCGGCCATTCGGCCATTCAGGAAATGTTGTTATGGGTGTTTTTTTGTTTTTTATATGGTTTTTTGGTTTTTTATTGGGTTTTATATGGTTTTCTTTTGTTTTTTATTTGGTTTTTTTGTTTTTATATGG
>QEPC01015480.1:1109075-1119353 GCA_003113815.1 Sphenodon punctatus
GGGGGCTGGTCAGTATGGCCTCCCTCCGCCTGGACGGGGACTTCTCCCAGGCCCACTGTGAGGAGTTTACCACCTACTTTGCAGACAAGATTGCTCAGATCCATAGCAACTTTGACACTGGATTAGGAGCAGTAGAGGTGGAACATGAGGTGATGGAGGCCCCGTCCTGGGGTCTGTTAGAGGCACCAGTTGTGAATTAGATCCATGCCCGTCCTGGTTGGTGAAAGCCTCCAGGGAGACATTGGGGACAGTGCTGGCGAGGGTAATCAACACGTCCCTTCGGCAGGGGAGATTGCCCCCCAGTCTCAAGGAGGCCATCGTGCGCCCCCTGCTGAAGAAGTCATCTTTGGCGCACTCGCCAGTTACCGACCTGTCTCTAACCTTCCCTTTTTAGGGAAGGTTATAGAACGGGTGGTGGTGCTGCAACTCCAGGTTCATCTTGACAGCATCAGTTTCCTTGACCCATTTCAATCAGGGTTCCGCCCCAGCTATGGTACAGAGATTGCGCTGGTGACCTTGGTGGACAATCTCTGCTGAGAGATGGATCCAGGACACTTAACACTTCTGATCCTGCTAGATCTCTCGGCCGCCTTTGACACGGTGGACCATGGGCTGCTGTTGAGACAATTGTGAGTCCTGGGGGGGTCTGGACGAGACCGTCCTTGGATGGTTCAGATCATTCCTCTGAGGGAGAAGCCAGCGGGTTGTCCTGGGGACTGAATCTTCCAGCCCCAGGCCCTGGATTGTGGCATTCCGCAAGGTTCTATTCTGTCTCCATTATTGCTTAATGTATAAATGCAGCCCTTGGGGTAGATCATGAGAGGGTTTGGTGTGCGTTGCCACCAATATGCTGATGACACCCAGCTTTACCTCTCCTTTTCAACTGACCCAGGTCCTGCCATCTCAGTACTGTCCCAATGTTTGGAGGCCGTGGCAGATTGGTTATGGCAGAACAGACTGAAACTCAATCCCGATAAGACAGAGGTGATGGCAGTGGGTAGGGCGAAGGAGGTGTTGGCTCCCCTCATAGAGGGGGTCTGTCCTCCTGTAGCCCAGCAGGTTCAGAGTCTGGGAGTACTGCTGGATTCAGACCTCGCCTAGATCGACAGGTGGAGTTGGTGACTAAAGCTGCCTTCCGCCAGCTGTATCTGGTGTGGAGGCTGCATCCATATATTTCCAGACCCTACCTGGCCACCATCATCCATGCCTTCATCACCAAGGCTGGACTACTGCAACGCACTCTACATGACGCTTCCCCTGATGCTGGTTCGGAGGCTGCAGCTGGTGCAGAACGTGGCGGCTCGTCTCCTGATGGGGAAGGGTTGACAGGAGCATATCACTCCTGTGCTGGCTGTTCTCCCAGGCCTTCGGTGGAGGGGAGGGGGGAATGGGTTAATAGGTTGGGGAGGGGGGTTAGGTGGGTTTTTAAATGTTTGAATTTTCTTTGTTTTATTGTTGTTTTAAATTGTTGTTTTTATGCTGTAAGCCGCCCCGGGATGCCATGGGTATGAGGGGGTGGCTAAGAAATATATATAAATAAATAAATAAATAAATAAAATACTCCTGTACATATTCGGAGCTATCTCCCCATCAAACATCCTGGCATAGAATGGGGAGGAGTGCAGGATCTGAGCATCATCACTTCTCTGAGTAGCCCATGTACAAATCGGTGAACAGACAACGGTGGTCAATGACTGTCTGCAGGTTCACTGAGAAAGCTTGTTTCCTGTTGAGGTAGGCAGTCTTGGTGCTGGGAGGACGTAAGATCAGGATATGTGTGCTGTCAATAGCTCCAATGCAGTGAGAAAAGTCCATTGCCTCAAAGCTCCAGATCACCACATCCGGATCCTGTAGCTGGATTACCCGCTCCAGGAGTAACTCGACAATGAGGTCACATACATTGTGGAGTGCCTTGTTCACTGTCGCTACCCCAACTCCGAACTGCTCTGTGACGCTCCGGCAGGAATCGGGGGTTGCCAAGCACCACACTGTCATCGCCACACACATCCCAGGGGGTAATGGGAACTGCATGTGGGTAACGTTCCACTGGGGGTGAGGGGCAAGGATCTCACCAAGCCACATCAGCAGGGAATGGGTCATCCGGAAGTGGTTGGTCCATTCCTCGTCGGTCCAGGTTGCCAGTATGTTCTCCTATCAATTGGTGCTCCGTGACTGCATCCAACCCAGCCATCGCATGGGTACGGTCACCCAACAGCCATAAACGTTGAGGGGCAACCTGGGGAGGATGAGGTGGATGTGATGTGATGCTGCCATCCCCGCCATTGGTTGGCACCTGGCCTTGAACCTCCACGCCCATCGCATCGTTGCACGTGGCGCAGGTTGGCTGCCCTCCTGCAGCGTGGTCCATGGGTATACCAGTGGTGGGTGGGCAACAGGAGGTCGGCCCATTACTCATACACCTGCACCAGGAGACCAAAGCACATGGCCAGGATGGCGGTTAGGGCAGATCACCCTTGCGAGATGCCTGCAATGGGCATCATGCTCCCACCACCGTGTCCACTCCCTGTGAACCCAGTACCACATCCAGTGACTGCCCACCAGCCCCCAACATGCCAGCACACCCTGTGCACAGGTACCCTGAACCAGCTAGCCACCCTGTGATAGCACCCCTCGTGCACACCCTCTCACCGCAGGCAGCACACCTTGCACTCAACATTGTTCCCCCTCACACCCCACAGTCCCACACCCTCACGCGCCTCTATCACCTTCTGCGCATGATCCAGGCCATGCACTCCAATCGCTCAGCCACACTCCACAATAACACACCACACTAGCCACACGCACACCTTGAACCCATCCCCCACCTCTGTCACACAGCTCAATCAACCACTCTACATACCCCCGGTTTGCACCCTTCACTCCCTCTATCGCTCTCAGGACTCTCTCTACTCCACAACCACCACCATCAACATGCCACACCCTTGCAGGTGACCCAACGCCCATTTGCATATGGATGATCTGTCACAGGGCTTCAGTGTTTGTTGCAGCAACTTGAGTGTGGCATGCACAGCTGTCCAGGGTCTCCTTGGTGCTACAATGTGCTACACCACAGCTGCTGCTTTCAGTAGCTGTCAGGTACTGTCCCATGGGATCACTTTGCTCACACATCCCTACCCTGCCCCCTCCCCTCGGTGTCCAAGCCCCACCATCATATGGTTGGTGCGGGGTATGCATCTGGGCCCCCCCATTCTCTGGAACACCTGTTGACAGGTTAGCAGACATCCAGTTCTGATGTGACAAGATACGGTGGCCCCATCCCATCCTCCCTTGGGCCCTGGCCTGCTTCCCTCCCTCTTATCAAACAGTAATGTGTCTGCCCTGTGTGTAGGTTCAAGGTTCTGAGACCCCCCCCAAGCCAGGCTGCTATCTGAGCACATGCAGTTTCGGTTCCATCCAAACTCATTCGCTGCTGTTCACTATTCACTTCAGTTGTTCTCTAACTTGCTGCCCTTGTGCAGGCCATGTCCAGCTGTGGAATGGGCCATGTCTTTGATCGTTGGGCTGGTGAGGAGTGGCCAGTATGTGCCACCATACTGCTGGGAACCCTGTGGCAGAGCAGTGATGTCCAGCTGTTGGAGAGCGACCCCCTTTCCATGGGGGATGGCTTTTAATCTCCTGTCCCGTTATATGAGGCCGTTGGGCCACCCCTTCAGGGGTCTTGAGTGCCAGAGGTGAGCCAGGGAGCTCAGATTCACACCCCTACACCAACCTGAATGTGGGCCCCCACCTGCTGTTGTGCTGCCATGGGAATCCCAGGAGTTTGCTTGCCAGGTGGCTGGTCATCATGACTTCGATTTGACCCTTCAGGCTGGTGGTCCATATGTTGTGAGCTGCTATGCCTGTGTTCTCCTGCATGCCCGTGGCTTCGCACGCCCTTGATCAGATTGCCAGAACTTCCTTGAGAAGCTGGGTTTGCTTCCCCTGATGTTGGTGGCCCCATCCTGACCAGGACACCCACCAACTGGAGATGGCTGCCTTGAGAGCAGTGCTGAGCCGTTCGCATGTCGGAGCAGCTACTGCCACGGGATACCCTCTCCTGCCCTGCTTCATGGTGGATACCCATATGCATGCCTGTGGCCACCGCCAGGGCCTCTTCACATGGGAGGGCCTTGTCTAGGGGCCCATGTTCCCCAAGCGCTCGGCAGACGCACTGTGATTCCCGTTGTTGCAACCTCCATTGTGAATCCTCTCTCCCTGTGATGGAACAACGCTATAGCTCCCTCATGACCGTGATGCTGGCTTTGTTCCCCTGCATGACCCACCTGCCTCTCCATCTGTCTACTGAGGTGCATTCTGTGGGTCTAACTACAGACACTTTCCTGCCAGGTCTGACTGCAAATCCCTTGGACCCTGTGAAACAGTAGTACTGCTCCTTCTGTGCATCCTGGGCTACTATCACTGTGTCCCTGGCATCTGCTCTCCCTGGCCAGTGTTGCATCTTACAGGTCCCTGTGCCAATAAATGTTTGCCTTGTTTAGCTGCCACTGTTCTCTTGCTGTGTCAGTGAGTTCGTTCCATTGACTGCTCTAGGTGCTGGTGTTGGTATCTTGGGTGTGGTTGTGGGAGTCAGTTCTTGGGGGGATCAGAGCGGAGTTTGGGTGAGGTGATTGCTCCAATGGGGGCACATTGCCATCAGCATGGTAGGCGTGCTGCTGTTATGGCCATCTGTACCTGGGGGTGGGGGGGTCACTTCCAGCTCCGGTGATGTGCTTTCACATGAGCCTGTTGCTGTAGCTGGTTTATCATTAAAGTTATGTTTGCTTGGTTCCCCCTGGTATCTGTGTTCTCCTTCCCTCTATTGTACCCCTCTGTGTGGGCTGTGTCAGGTTGGTGTGGTGTGGTTGTCTGGCAGAGCATGGGTCCATTGCTGTGTGGTTCCCTCCCCGTGGTTGTGCATTCTATCAGCGGGACCTCTTTGGCTTGGCCCCTTGGTACCCTGTCCTCTGGGTCATATTCCCTCAGCTGTCTGTGTGGCTTCCCGTGTCCACCCCACTGTCCCTGGCATCCCGTCCCCACATCCCTGTTGTTTGTCGAGGCGTGTGGAGGGGGGGTATGCCTATCCTTGTGCACCTTACTTTCTATGCCCCCCCCTTCCCTGCCATGGTGTGGGGCTGATCCTGAGCATTGTGCATCCCTGCCCCGTGTTTAGTGGCCAGCTGCTACATTGCAGCCATTTTGTGTCTGTTAGGCAGCGCCTCTCCTCTCTGTGCCCTCTGATCCTGGCTCCACTATGCGCTTTAGTGCCTGTCACTGTCATTTCATCTTTCCTATTCCTAGTGTGATGTTTTGTGGTTGGGGGGGGTTCTGTGGATGGTGGTCCTTGCCTGAGGGGGGGTTGGTGTGGTCCCCACCCATTTCAGGGCTCACCTGTTATTTCCAGTGCCTGTGCTTGGTCCCGGCCCCGTCTCTCAGTTGGGGTCCCCTTTCTCCCTCATCCTACTGGGTTTCTCTGTTTGTTTCTATGCACTGCAGTCTGCAGGCGGGGTCTGGGTTTTGAATGGTCTGTGGTGCCCGGCTGTCTGGTCTGTGTCTCAGGGATTGACAGGGACTGCTTCTTTGTGTATATCTTGACATTCCAGCTCCCTCTTCCCCCACCCTCTTGGAGTCTGGCAGTTTGGGGGAAGTGCTGTGTGTCGCAGTTTTGTTTGCCCTTCCTCGGTTATGTTGTGATGCCACTGTGCTGGGCATGGTTTTTCCTCTGTTCAGTGTACACATGTAAACGTGATGGGTGTTTGCTAGGTGTTGCCCTGGGTGTGTGTGTGCCCAATGGCTAGGGATGGGTGAACAGATCGTGGTTCGAGTTCGGCCATTCGGTTCGGCTGCGTTCATTTCGTCCGTTCGGTTCGCCTTTTCGGTTTGGTTCGTCGGTTCGAATGTTTGGCCGTTCGGTGTTTCGGATCGAACGTTTAGTTCGGATTCGGGATTCGGTTCGGTCGGGATAGGTTCGGTCTTTAGTTCGGTGCAATCAGGAACTGAAAATGACATTTAGTTTTTGAAATAAAAGGAAAAAACTAAAAAACATATTTCTGGCCATAACATTTTTGTTTCTTATTACTTTTTGATGATATTTAGGGAGATTGTACCCCCCAATGGAGCGCACCAAGTAGACCAACATTCGGAACGATTAGATAAAGGAAACTGATTTCAGAAGCAATTGAATATTGTGATTTTAAGAAAAGCTCCATACACATTCATGACTACAACTTCTTTATCTTGCATCCAATGTTCATGAAACTTGTGCATATTACATCCCTCTATATGCTTAATATTTCTGCCAATTTTAGGAAAGAGTGGATAAAGGGTCCCAAGGGTATAAGACATTAACCTGAAAATACATTTCCAGCTGTTACATTTTGATATTCCATTCTGTTTACAGGATATTTGACAGGAATGTATCAAATACCGTTCCTGCTATTTCAGCAAATGTACAGGAGATTTTGATAAAGGGAACCACTTCTGTTGGCCAATTTGCATCACAAACCGATCTTATACCACAGTGACATAAGAGAATCCCAGGCATAGGCCCCTTCTCTACATTTGTTGTACAGGCATATAAAATTGAGACCCTTTATAATATCTCTCTGATATTTGGCAGAGATGATCATGAAAGTGAAATATATAGTCCTGCCAAATTTCATGTACACTGGTTGGACTACAAAGATGTTATAATCAGACATACATTTATTTGTTAATTGCTTATACCACCAAGACCTTTTGTCCAATCCTTCTGAAATTTGGCAAAGATAGTTACTATGGGAAGGGGTATAAACTTAACATGTTTCACCTACATTAGATGTGAGGCAAAGAAGTTACAGCTAAGAATGTATATGTAGAATATTGCAAAATACAATAATGCAACTGCTTCTAAAATCGGATTCCTTTATCCAATTGTTTTGATATTTGGTGCACATAATGAGTTCTATTGAAGGTAGAGGCACCCCAAATTTCAGCCACATAGCTTAAAAAACAAAAAAGTTACAGCCGATAATGTGTTTTCCATTGAAACCAATGGAAATTCAATTCCGAACTCACCGAACGCATCCGAACCGAACGTTCGAATTCGAGTTCGGTTCGGCCGTTCGGTTCGGTTGACCGAACTGTTCAAGTTTGGTTCAAACTCCGAACGTTCGAATTCGAGTTCGGTTTGACCGTTCGGTTCGCTTGACCGAACTATTCGAGTTCGGTCCGAACTCCGAACTTCCAAACCGCGTTCGCCCATCCCTACCAATGGCCTCCCTTTCTTTCCTACAACCCTCCATGGCAGTGTCCGTGTAAACATCTCCCTGCTTGCTCACCTCTCCACCTCCACCCACAAGGCTCGCGGTGGAGTCCATGTAAAAAGGGCCCTTGTTAGCTGCCCTGAGCTGCCTGAGGCAAGATGGCGTGCAAGATACCAAATGCAAAAAATAAATTAATAAATTGCTGACCATGGTCTGGAGTGGCAGCAGGGGCTTGGGCACTATGGTTCCCAGCTGGAGTGAAAGGCTTCTGCCACTGTCCAGAGCAATCCATGGTGGCAGCAGGACCGATCATGTTAGAAAACACCCAATTTCTTGACAAGCCATTGAATATCTTCCCATGTCTCCCCAACCATGTCAATATGGCTGGGATTGTCAATGCATCCCTTAGGGAGGGCAGAGTGCCAGACTACCTTACGGAGGTGGTGGTGCGGCCTCTGCTCAAAAAAACATCATTGGATGTTGATGCCCCAGCCAGCTATCAGCCGGTCTCTAGCCCTCCCTTTTTAGAGAAGTTTATTGAGTGGATGGTGGCTCATCAGCTTCAGAAGCATCCGGATTGAATCAATTTCCTAGACCCCTCGCAGTCGGGCTTTTGTCTGGGTTATGGCACAGAGACTGTGCTCATGGCCTTGGTTGATGACCTCTCCTGAGAGCTGGACCAGGGTTGTTGGACCCTGTTGATCATATTAGATCTTTCAGCAGCATTTGATACCGTTGATCATGAGCTGCTGGTGACTTGGTTGCGGGACCGAGATGGAGTGGGTGGAACTGTTCTGGAATGGTGCCGTCTTTTCCTGGCCCAGACTTGGGCTTTCCTTCCTGTCCCGGACTCGTTCTTTCCTGTTTTGGACTCAGACCTTGACACAATCATCCATGCTTTTATTACCTTGAGATTGAACTACTGTAATGCACTCTATGTGGGGCTACCTCTAGTGATGGTCCAGAGACTGCAGCTGGTGCAGAATACGGTGGTGTTGGTTTTTACCTATAAAGGTGTTGGGTTTTACCTATAAAGCCCTGAATGACCTGGGCCACACCTATCTGCAGGATTGCCTCACCCTCCAGATCGTGGATCGGCCTTGGCGGTTGGCTGGGGGCACCCCCTTGAGGTCCCCCGGGTATCGACTATGAAGAGGGTGTTCTTGGTGGCTGCTCCATGGCTGTAGAATTCCCTCCCATTGGAGGTCTGCCTGGCCTTCAACCTCCCCTCTTTTCATAGACAGTGTAAAAGCTGGCTGTTCCGCCAGGACTTTGCTGAGGGAGACGGGTGATGGGTGGGTTGGGGTTTTTGTTTGGGTTCTTTTAATGTTTTTATATTTTTATGTTATGTGTTTTTTATAATGTTGTTAGCCACCCCAAGATGCATAGGCAGGAGGGGGTGGCATAGAAATTTGACTAAATAAATAAATATCATCCGCATATACAAAAATTCTGAACAAATCCCCCTCTATCCAAACACCTTTTGGTACCAAAAATTCTTAAGACCACCTTTTCAATGAGTAAAACTGATGAGAACATTTGGGCCAATGGAGATATAATCCATTTTAGCACTGACTGGACCTCCATTAATCAGAACTAACAAAGGGTGAAAATAAATGTGTAGCTAACACACCGGCTACACAGTTAGGGAGGTGGAGTGGGAGGGGTAGCCCTGGCAGGGTCAGGTCAGGGTACACAACACAAGCACACCCAGCCTCGCCACTGTGCCCTCCCCCACTGCCCCAACAGGGGAATAGAGCACATGCACAGCTGGACAGCTGCGCCCCAGCACTCTGCCCACCCCCTGCCATGACAGGTAGCCATCCCCAGAGGGGTTGTGGATGCTAACAGATGTGTGGGCCCACTGTGGACCACATTGGCCTGGGCTGTGTGCCCAGAATCACCTGAATGGTCTGCTCTCATTTTCTTCCATAGTCATTTTTTATCAAGCTGAACTTATCCAGTTCTTTCAGCCTTTCCTCCTATGGTTTGTCCTCCAGCCCCTTTATCATCCTAGTTCCTCTCCTCTGAATCTTTTTCAATTTCTTTACATCCTTCTTGAGATGTGGTGCCCAAAACGACATAATACTTGAGACGAGGACTCACCAGGGCCAAATAAAGTGGCACCACCACATGGTTCATAGATATGATAAACCCGTTAATGCAGCCTAACATTACATTTGCTTTTTTTGCGACAGCATCACATTGCTGACTAGGGATGGGCGAACAGATCGCAGTTTGGGTTCGGCCGTTCTGTTCGGTCTGGTTTGGTTCGCCCGTTCTCTTCAGCCGTTCGGTTCAGTCATGTTCATTTTGGTTCAGGTGTTCAGAAAAAGTATCGCGAGAGCCCTTGATCATGCTGGAAAGTAATTCGAATGCGTGTGGAGCTTGTGTGGGTTGAGAATGCGCGTGTTGTGCAGGGACGGATTGGGAAATCAAAGTGGCTCAGGAAAATATAGTTTTAGTGGCCCTGTGCCTGCAGCAAAGCCACAGGGTGCCGGAAACAGGCCAAGGGGGCGTGGCTTGGGGGCGGGCAGAGTGCACCAGATTTGAGGCCTATCAGAGCTGAGTCCCCAGACTCAGAGCCTCAGCAGCCTGACAGGAGTGAATGGGAGGTTATGGGGGGGCTGGCAGGGGGGAGACTGCCACTGGTGGGGGTATTAGCTGACATTTCAGTGCTCTGGCTCCCCAAATCACTCCATTTCTGTGCTCAGTGACCCCCAACCGAAAATCACTCTGTCCCTTGCTATGCATCCTACAGTAAGGCTTCTTCATTCCTACACCAGCTGCACAGGCCCTGTGTTTAGCTTAGCAAAGGGAAGACTATGGGGAGAATTGATACCAGACTTCCAATATCTACATTATTGTATATTAAGGTGTCATTCCTTGCACCTGTAGTAATGCTGCACTGGAACACAATTAAGGAACAGCCTTGAAGGAATGCACCCTTTCTGCCAACGCACAGCTGCCTTCTCACACAACTCCCCTGCGACAGCTGAGCCTCTTGACAAGAAAGAGGCCCTCCTCATAAGACTAC
>QEPC01015480.1:1123374-1152261 GCA_003113815.1 Sphenodon punctatus
GGCCCGCCGCGGGGTTCACCGTGGTTCACTGTGGTTCAGGGTGATCTCGTCACGTCTGAAATCACCCCTAATCTAAATAAATGATAATATGGAGGTAGATGGGTTGGGTGGGTGAAATAGGAGGAGGATTGTAATGGATTTAGGAGAACAAAACTGCTGGGAGAGGGAGCCTTCTGAAACACCTGATGTTCAGGAACAGTGACTAGCTCAGTGACTGGCCAATCGCAGACTGCGAAGCCAGTGGTCTGAGGCGAAAAGAGATGGTGATTGGGCAGGCTGGCTGCTACTCCAAGCCTCTCCACCCCTGGTGCCTGGACGTTTGCTTCTCAGCTGACTCCCCCTCCTTGTCACATTTTGCCTTCCAGTTACATGTTTTTGCCACCTGAACTCGCCTGAACGCGATCCGAACTGACCGAACTGTTCGGTCATTTCGACGTTCGGAATCGAGTTTAGTTTGGTCAGTTTGTGTTCAGATTCGGGTTCGGTCGTCCGAACAGGCCGAGTTCGGTCCCAACTCTGAACTTCTGAACCATGTTCACCTATCCCTATTGCTGACTTATGCTCAGTTTAGAAGGTACCACAACTCAGATCCTTCTTTACAGTGCTACTGCCTAGCCAGTTATCTTCCCTTTTATATTTGTGCTTCTGGTTTTCTGTTCTTATGCACAATACTTTGCATTTTTTCTTTCTTAAATCTCGTTTTGTTTCTTTCAGTCCAGGTCTTTCATTTTTTTATTTTTTTTTGCAAAGAATTTGCAACCCTTCCCAGTTTTGTGACTTTACAACTTCATGAATGTATTCCTGACTTTTCCTCATTTCCTTTCCCTTGCCTTTCCTATCCTAGAATGTAGGCGCCTCAGGGAAGGAACCTGTCTCAAATTAATGACTGTACAGTGCCATGTACATAGCTGATACTACTACTACTACTACTACTACTACTAATTTATTATTATTATTATTATTATTATTATTATTATTATTAAATTAATTTGGGTCCCACTCCTTCAGAGGCTTATTCACATGCTTTAAATTATTCATATAAAATCAGTGGGGCTACATGTGCCTAAAACTATAACCCATGGGCCAATCAAGCTAGATCAGGTTATATTTTTGATGGGGCACAATAAACATTTGTACATTTCTGTTGTTTGTAGGAAACCAGCCATGATTTTAAAAGACAGTGCATAAAGACAAAACCCTTAAAACCACAATTAAATTTTATTTAAAAGTTCTTTTGTATAGATTTCCTAAAAACAAAATCACAATAAAAATAATATCCCCACCCCTGCAAAAAATGATAAAATACACAACATTAGAGGATTGCCAAAAACATTCAACACCATTATTTAAATTTTTTTAACTGAGGCGTTGGTCCCAGCAGTGCATCTGTATTTAGAAATCTTGCATTTTTAAAATGAGTTTGATTGATCACATATGCTACCTATGCATAAAAGAGAATTAGTGTATCATCTAATCCAGCAAGAGTGAAAACAGAATAAAAACTGGAACTGCTTGTTGACTGGAATGGACTATTCTCTTTTACATCGGCTTTCCATCTAAAGTTATGCTCAGTTATGAAAATGATAAAAGCAAGTACATAACAGTTGCATTGAATTATTATTTTCTTTTTTCTTTTCTAGACTTTGCATTGCCTTAAACAGGCATGTTGCCGGAATCGGAAGGAAATTGTAATTTGTTCAAACAAAGAAAAATCTGCAGTGGGTAAATATTACATAATGTTGAAGGTATAGCATATAACCCAAACACATTTAGCACTCAGTCCACAAACAGTTTAGCACCATATTGATAGGTCGTGCAGCAAAACACTTTCTTCAAGGTTTGCTTGGAGCAGAAAGCATGAAATAGCACAGTGCAAGATGGTCTATACCCTTCGCTTCTACAGGGGTATGTTGGCAATGGCTGACTCCCAGTTTTCTTCGAGGTATGTGTTGACATATTGCTGTATTTAAGTTCCTATTGTTGTGACAATCCCAGGATTAACATGAGCTGAAATTGTAAGAGGAAAAGCAATACTATAACTGTGACCAGTTGATAAGTGTACAGACAATAAAGAGAAAACATCAAGCACAGCTAAGTTTAAATGTTTTAGAGTGAGAGTTTTGCTCTAAAACACTCAAAGGAGGCCATTCAGGACTTTCCGTAGTAAGAGGCTGTGACAAAGTTTTTAAAAACTACGTTTCCCTATACGTGTCCAGTGCAAGACACATTCAGAAAGTGCAGAGCACCCTTGGCCACGTCCTAATACAACCATGCAGAGAAGAGAGTGTAAGGATCTTTTCTCCCAATCCAAAAGGCTCTTATGAACTCAGCTCAGGGGTCTGCAGAACCTGCATGCCGTGCCAGGTCTCCTCAGGGCAGGCGAATGGGGAGTGAGCAGGAAGGTGCAAGTAGTAGGTGGAAGTCTGGTCTCACTCAGTCCCAGACTACTTCGGTCAGGGAAGTAGGATGGCTGACTAGAAAATTTGGCCCAGCCCAGCACAGAAAGGGCAAACATTGGGAGAAAGAGCACCTTCCAGCCACAATGCCTCCAACACAAACTTGGCATGACATAGATTATTTATTATTATTACTATTATTACATTAAATGTATATGTCATTCTTTTCAACAAAAGGACTCTGGGCAGCCTGCGATAAATAAAAAATACAATATCAAAACACCCCAACATGCACTCTCCCACATGAGATGTGTTCATTCTAAATATGGGCAGTAGGCAAAGCACACAGCATACCCTTAAATACGCTGTTCTCTGATGCCATTGTGCAAGCAGCCTCTCCTAAGGTCATTCATTCAAACATGGCTTGACAAATCTCTGTGCCCAGATTGTGCTCAGTGCTTTAAACTCTAACAAAGCCCAAACTGCCTCCCTGTTGGTAGGACTCGCCTTCCCCAGCCAGACCCGCCCCCGCAAAGCTAACAGCTACAGCATCGGCTATCTCCCTGGAAATGACTTCCTCCTCATTTCTTTTGCTTGACCAGCCCTCCTGGAGAAGACCCTGCCTTTTTATCTTTGCTATTTTCTTCAGTTCTCAATTGCCCATAAAAACTCCTACATGAATGCCTAACTCTTGATCAGGGGTGGGGAACTTCAGGCCTGGGGGCCCTGGAGAGTTTTTATGTGGCCCTTTTCCAGTTCCCTTTATTTCAGTTCCTTCTGCCAACCACTGAAAAACTGAGCTCAGGCTAAAGAAGCAGAGATGAAGGCATGCACACAAGCATAGGGCATAGCTCCATGGTGAAAATCCATGATCTATGCCCTCCTTTTCTTGAGTGCACCCCTTAAGCAAGCTACCCCCAATTTCTATGTGGTCCGCAGAGCTTATACTAATGTTCAAAGTGGCCCCCGAGAGGGGAAAGGTCCCCCCCTGGTTTAGATGAAGATGACACCCACTCGGATACATGAAGAACTAGGCACTAGATTCCTGGTGAGTGCTAGCAAGGGGGGCATGGGCAAGCAGGCTCCCTGCTTGATTATTCACTGCATCTGTGGATCAGTGAGACTAAGAACACTACAAGCACCAAAGCACATGAAAGCTAATAGGAAAGCTCCCACAAATTCCCCTGGGCTCTGAGTAAAAAGAAATGTGACAATAACCCCATTTGGCTTGCGCTGACCTGATCTGGCCCGGACCTCACTTACACATCTGTGCAGGTGCTGCCGGATTTTGGCCTGGGATTGGGGCAAAGGAGGCCAGAGCATGTTGGCATGTCTGTTCCCATTGACCTGGACTGGGTCCACCATGGCGGACTGTCATTGACTGCCATGGCTGACTGTCATGGCGGTGGGTGGGGTGCTGGGCGCAACACAGGGACAGAGCTAGCCGGTCACATGTTCATGTGGCTTTCCACCATAGGTGACTGGTAACCTCACAGGAGTGAGGGATAGTGGGGTTCTATGGGGCTTCTGAAAAACTGGGTGAGGGTATATGCCCCCACCCCATGCTGCCCCCACGAATTGCCTATGCTCCCTGCCTTCCCCGGCAACCCGGCTGCCAGCAAGTTTGTTGTGCTGCCCGACCTAGTCCAGACCGTGTCAGCGTTCCAACCTGATTTGGGGCGTGACAGCAACGCGTGTGGTTTTAGCATCTGAATCATGGCCATAGTCAACAGTTTCAGTGAAACCCTGTGAATTTCAAGTACCTGAATGCTCATATGACTTGGATTTTGCAGCATTCTACAATTAGAAGCCTTTTATTGTCACATTAGTAACATGATTTCCTAGTGCTGTAATGATTCACGGGATGGATCCTGAGCTGGCATGTCAGTGCAACTGTTATCTTTGTCAATTTGCTCCATCTGAGGACCCAGCCCTATGGCTTTAAATTATAGTTTAGCATCAACAGTTTCATTCCTTCTCTTCATCTTCTGCACAATTTGGAACTGGAGCACGTAAGAGAAGAATCGTCACTTACCGGCAATGCAAACTTTTTCACATTCTTTCTGTGTGTTAAACCTGTTTTCATTTCCACCACAGCCGCCATACCAGAACCTAGCACAGCTTTTGGTCTCCACATCATAGTACCATTTTAGGACAAAATTCCTGCAGGTCCCTTCTTCTTTCTGCAACCTACAGATATCTGTGACTACAAGAAAATAGATAAATAGAATGATTCAGCAGCTGATCTGGGCAAACGTCAGTGGACTTCCCAGCAGTCTCCTCACTTTCACAGACACACAGTAACACGCAATGGCAGATGTTCCCTCTGAGGACTGCATGCTTGCTCAGTAAACCCAGGCATAATTTTCTGTGGATCCTCAGAAATGTGCAGCATGCAAGATTAAAAGAGAGTTAGGGAAAACATGGGTAGTACAGAACAAAATTGCTCCACTGGGTCAAAGCATTCACCCACAGGAGCCAGTACTTCAGATTTACCCCACAGTGGATCTCGACTCTCGCCAGTGAAGCAAGGCTTTACAGATAGGCCCTTTTTACAGAGGTGGCACCCACGCATGAACACCCAGAAACCTGGGTGTTCATGCATGGGTGAATCTTGTGTACACACTGGGGTGGGTGGGTGTGCATGTGTGCATGCTCCCGCGGAACACACATGCACACCCACCTCCACCCATCACCCAAGCACGGAGCCACCGGCAAAAACGGCAGTTACTGTGTATGGGTGATGGTGGGTAGAGATTGGTGTGTGCCCATCTACACCCTCCCCACACCCACCACATCCGCACCGGCATGAACACTGACCCCCCCCTTCCCCCGCACCCATTCAAAAAGGGCCTGAGATGGGAATTCCCCTGGGATTCTGCAGCATGATTAATTAAATTCAGATTTTAGCTAGCCCCTATGTTGGTGCACAAGGAGCTTGCTCTTCTTGTTCTAGACTCCACCTTGAAGACCAGCTTCCCTTCCCTTCTCCCTCTAACGTACCTGGTCATGTTGAAGGAAAAACAGAACCAGCAATTTACAGGACTACAAATAAGTTTTTAATAATAAAAAATACCAAGTCCTTTTTAAAAACCAAGCCATATAAAATTCACCACCATACAGTAGGGGTGGGAATATCGGTTCTCCTGAGATCCGATATTGCCAGTATTTGGGTGTATCGGCTTAATCTGATAAATCCTGATTTACCTGTACCAGCATACTGGATTTTTAACATTGGCCGTGGTACTGGATTTTTTACATTGCAGCCATTTAAGTCAATAGCAGCAATGTAAAAAATCCAGTACAGCGGCCAATGTTAAAAATCCAGTATGCCGATACCAGTAAATCCAATGCCTGGGAGATCCAATACCGGTACATCCAGTACCCGGTATTCTCCCCGATGTCCCACCCCTACAGTATACAGACTATTGTGTGTAGCATGAGAATACTCAGATGGGGGAGAGGAATGCCGAAACAATGATTGGCAATAAATCTAATAACTCTTAAGTGGTGAGACCTCACCTAGAGTATCATGTTCTGTTTTGGGTGCCTCGTTGATGATAAAGCACCTGGAAAGCAAGTCTTATGAGGAAAGGTTGAAGGGACTGGGTATGTTTAGCCTAGCAAAACAAAGATTAAGGGGAGACATGATAATCTTCAAATATCTAAACAGCTGCCACAGAGATGGCAAGGAACTGTTCTCCACTGGAATAAAGGCCAATACTAGAAATATTGCACTCTATCATGCACACATAGAACCCCATTGCGTGCATGTGTCACCCTATGAGAGCATAGGCTGCTTCAGAGGAAGGGTTCTTGTACATCAGGCCTCACTGAAATGTCAGAAAAGGCCATGGTATCCATTATTCCCCAACTTCTCTGGGCCCTGTACCCCAGGAAGCCACAACACACATAGACAAAAGCAGAAGCCATTGGCCTTTCCTGGGCAAACAACCTCAGCAATAGCTGACTATGGCATTATGACAAGGACCCTGGATTCTCCCGTGGGAAAAAAAATAAAATTCCACAGAAGTCTGCCGGCCTGATTCTACAGGCCATCCCCACCCCTTGGCTAGCCAACTCGGGCCCAAGGCCAACTCTCCCTGTCTAGAGGAACACGTATGGAACTAAAAAAAAACCCCAAATTTGTATGCCCATATAAACAAACTCTGAAAAAATATTGTGTGTTCTCAGTGTCCTGGAAATGACTGCCTTCTCTCCTTTGCTCTGTGTGTGTGTGTGTGTGTGTGTGTGTGTGTGTGTATAATGAGTCAATTTTTAAAAGTGTCCATTAGTGGGTAATTTCATACGTGCTGAGCCCCCAGGCCCAACACACTGAAACCCATGATCAGGCCAGTTGTCTGTTAACCATGCCAGTCTGATCACTGTGGGGAATCGGGGAGCGGGCAGGGCTGTGCAGTGCGACGTGTGGCTGCTTAGCCCCGCCCCCCACGCTCCCATGGCCGCCCACCCTCAGGGAGATGGGTGGGCGCAGCGGCCAATCAGACCACTGCGCCCAATCCCGTCCTGTGGTTGGGACCTGATACCGGGATGGGGATGGGTAACAGTCATTACCCATGGCCATTCGCAGACCCATCCCAGATCATGACCAACCTAACCACGGTTCTGGAGGTGAGGCCGGCCTCATCTCCAGAACCATGGTCAATTTGATCCTGGCCGGGTGTTCACTATGTGAACATCTGTCCAGAAGGAAATGGATGTGCACAGGATCACTGCCACCACACCAGATCCACTGTGGTTAGCAGCTTTCCCATTTTGGGGTGGAAGCGAAAGACCTGGCAACAAATTTCCAAATTGTGGAATCATTTTTGTTTATCTTATTTTATTACTGGGTCTTCAGAAAATCTATGATTGAAGTGTTTGTGTGCATGCATGTGTGTGTGTATAGGGCTGAAATGAATTCCGAATTTAAAAAAATTATTCATATACTCCAGGGGGAGGAACCTTTTCCCTCCCAGGGCCCATTTTAAAAATTAGAACAAGATTCAAGGGCCACAGAGTTGAGGAGAGGGGCTTTTAAGGGGTGTTCTCAGGAAAGGGAGAAGTCCAGATCATGAATCTGTACCATGGATCTGTCCTAGAGCTGATACATAACCTGCAAAAATGAGTATACCTGTTAAATTTCTAGTACCCAAATAAAATCAAATATTTTGAGGAATTTAAAGTACCTGAACTGGCTTTCAATCAGGTTCCCAAAATACCCACAACTGAATATCAACATACTGACAACCGGTATATCGAAAAACCCAAGACAAATCTGGGTGGGAGTGTCCCAAAGTGTTTGGGATTTTTAGGTATCTCAGTATACTGGTTGTCAGTAAGTATGTTGATATTTTAGTAATAGGTTTTTGGTATTTTGGTGCTCAAATGGTATTTAGGTTTCAGGTCCGTCTCCTATCCATGGCCCTTTTTAAATGGGCCATGGCTGGGAGGAGCAGTTCTTGGGCGCACCACTGCGGGGGCGAGGCAGGGTGGTGGGGAACACAGGCACACAACCATCCCCACCGTATCCTCACGCATGCCTCTGCATGGAGCAACCAGCATTTTCACCGGTAGCTCTGTGTAGGGGCGATGGGTGGAGGTGTGTGTTACACGGGAGCGAGCACGCACACCCAACCACCCACCACCATTTTCAAATGAGATGCACCCACTCATGCCCACTGCATGGGAATGAGTGGCTTCGTCTTGTGTAAAAAGGGCCTTTGTGTGCATGTCCGCATCTCTACTCCTTTACTCTGAGCTCAGTCTTTTAGTGCTTGGGGGTAGGAACTGAATATAGGGACCAGTTGCAGGAACTGGGAAAGAGCCATATAAAATCTAGCTGAGGGCTGCATTTGGCACCTGAGTCAGATATATTTGAATAAGAGTGCCATAATATTGTGTGTAACAAGATGGTGCACAGGGAAAGGGTGTTAACAAACATGACACTGGCCTGGTTCACCCACTATGGCCTGTCTGGGCCAGTGCCTCACCCTGCGTGTCTGTTTCCAGGTCATTAGGTGCAGGCCCAGGACATACCCTGGCAGGGTAGGTGACTGGCCTGGAAATATAGGCCGAGAATAAACTGGGCTCACAGTCCGGGTCCAAAGGCCACCCAGGAAGGGCCACAGCAGGCTGAACTGGAGGGGTTGCCATGGCTGCCTGTTATTGGCAGTCATGGCTGAGGGGCTCCCTGCACCCTGGGTCAGGCTGGGGAAACATTTATTCTATTCCTTGACCTCTCCTGGCCAAGGGCAGCTCTCCACCCACCCCGGGAATGTGAAGCCAGCATGCCAGCTGCACGTTTGTTTTTACCCATAGAGACTTGGAAGGGACCTTGCGGGTCAATTAATCTAGGCACTGCAAAATAGTACGGCCAAAGTGAATGAAATACCAAATTCTGAATAAACAATGTAATCAAAATAGGAAAGCAAACTGAAGTAACCAAAATGAAAAGACTTAAGATATCCTTTATTACAGGGGCTGCTATACAAAGTGCATGTCTGTGAATCTTATCACTAAACCAAGTCCAGACTTAGCAGCTGAAAATGATTGTCAGTGTGGATCCTTCTCCTGCCTGCCTGATTTCTCATCACTCTGAGAAACTTCAGCATCAAGTCTTATCTTAGAATCATAGAGTTGGAAGGGATCTCAGAGGTCATCTAACCCCCAACTTCCTGCTCAATGCAGGGAAATCCACAGCTACAGCTTCCCCAAAGCCCCTTTTCCGTTCCCCACCAAAATCAATAAACCTCACAAGGGATTTGAACCTAGAACATCTAGAGTGAGTAACATGCCATAAGACCAAGGAGGCATTGCCTATGCACATATCTGAACATATAATAGCCTGAGGGCTTCTCAGTATTTCATGATAAAAGGTGGAGACAAAGTAGTTCAAGATGATAGCTTTTTACTGGACTGATTTCTGTTGGTGAGAATGTGCAAGCTTCCAGGCCACATAATATGTTGGACCATATGGGCCTTTTATTTGACCAACTTCTGTGGCTGAGAATATGCAAACCTTCTGGCCACATATTGTGAATTTGTGCCATTCCCAATCCTTGTCTGCATGTCCTCATTTCCACACCCTTCCCCCCTGAGCTCATGTTTTCAGTGCTTGGCGGTTGTGACTGGATCCAGGAACAGGAAAGGAGTCAAATAAAAATGAGCTGCATTTGGTACCTGGGCTTGAGGTTCCCACTGTTTGTCTGAATGCTACCAAAATGGAGTAGTTCCTTTGATTTAATTAAATTGAAGTAGTTACTTTGGTTTTTCTCTGTTCATCA
The DNA here is from genome assembly GCA_003113815.1 of Sphenodon punctatus. NCBI lineage: Eukaryota > Metazoa > Chordata > Lepidosauria > Sphenodontia > Sphenodontidae > Sphenodon > Sphenodon punctatus. Next base: position 1,133,057 of record QEPC01015480.1, read on the forward strand.
GGACACCGCCTGAGACTTGATTCAAAGTACTCACTGAGCATCTAGGAGCCCTGGGACTGTAAGCAGAGTTTGTATTTTTAACTGTAGATTAAAATGTAGGCAGTTTCCTGATCCCCTTGAATATTCATTAATTCATTCATTTATTCATACTTCTACCCCGCCCTTCCCCAAAGGCTCAGGGTGGCTTACATAAAAAAACACACAAAACATAAGTACAACGAAACTCCCTTTAAAAACCTAATTAAAAGAAAAAACCCACCCTCACCCCTAACACTCCCACTGCCAACCCCTAACCCCCCCGCCAAATGCTTTACAATGATGAAAAATACATTCACTTAATCAACCAGTAACAAAACTCAGCTGAAACTAATGCAGAAAATGTGCTCATTTTGAAGTAATTTCTCCTTCCAACTCCTCGGCCCCCACCCCTATTTGCCAGTTTCACCCACGTGTCCTGTCTTGCTATAAACTTAGATTGTGAGCTCTCTGTTGTATACTACTCTGCACAACAGGATCCTGATATTTAACTGACGTTTCCTTTCCAGGCACTACTGCAATACAAATAATAAACACTAGTTATGTGTGGGTTTGGCATAATGTATTCAGGCCCCAATCAACGTGGCTGTTGGAAGTGTCAAGAGGATTCATTGCTCTCACTTTGTCAAGTCTTTCCACTGAGAGTGGAATGTTAGCACATGCAGGGAAGGAAGCAGTCCCTGGCGAACAGTCCAGTCCCAAAGTACTTTGCATCACTTTGTAATGAAGGGGACTTGCTCCTTGAGGATCAGAACCTGAGTAAGAAATGACACATTTTGACCCACAACAGAATTAACCTCTTCTCAAGGGACTTTGTCTCTCGTGTGCCTTGCCAAAGGGAGGCAACAGGGGTTTGTGGGTCGACAGCTCCATGCTGTTCGGCGTGCGAATGCATGCTTGAACAGGTGATTTTTTTTGTGTGCCAATCTAGGAACTTAGGATGGGAGGGGGAGCACACTATGTGTGCCTCACACCCTTCCCTCATAAAGGGGACAGAGGGCAGGGCCCAGCAGTTTGGGCATTAGCAAGGGAGCCCATACACGCACCCACCCAACCCCTTGGACTGCACTATGAGCACAGCTGGTTGCCATATTTGGGGCCAGGAAGGAATTTTCCCTGGTTCAAAGCTGATTGGCTGGGCTGCAAAGCAGGGTTGTTGCGGGTTTTTTGCCTTCCCCGTAGTGTTATAATCCTAAAGGTTATATGTTGGTGACAGAAGAGTGCATTCAGGCAGGCTGAATATTGTCATGACTCTAGGTTAGGGTATCAGCGGAGGCCCTAGGTGCCGGGCAATTTTGGGGGAAGGCATCTGGAAACTGAGAATGGTATTTAATGGAGATTAATTGAGGTATTGGAGGCTACTGTTCAGGAGCTGACCAACCAACAGCTTCACCTCCAGCCCTGAGGGTGTGGCCAAGAGCACCAGTCAAGTAGGAGACCACCAATCCCTGGCTTGGTGGCACTGGCTACCCCTCCCTCAGGACCCTATTAGATCTGTGTCTTGGCTGGTGTTGGAGGGGGCAATGGTGCCTGCCCCAGGAATTTCACATGTTAATTGACCTGCCACATTATGGGGTTATTGGTTACTGTATTGGGTTTTTTAGTCTTGATTTAACCCCCCTGAGTTGTAGTTAATAAAGAATTGCAGCCTCTTGAACCCAACAATTGTATGTGTTGCCTTTTTTCACGTTATGGGGACAATCCTTCACAAGCATAATAAATCTATGGCTTTTCCCAGAAACACAGTTTATACCATTTAAAGAGACAATCACTTCTGTTTCTGATCATGTCAGCAACAGCCAAAGCCAATAGAAATATGCCTGCCTTATATGGCAATGATACTATAGGTGGAAGCTAGTCAGAAGAATTTGGCACTATCGTCTAAGTAAAGATTAATAGGGAATGTCAGCTCCATGCAGTGGCGCAAGGAAAGGGAAGGATGGGGGAGAAAATCCCCTCTTGGAATTTAGGGCTGTCACAGCAGCCACAGCAGCAATACCCAGCAGCAGGAGCAAAAGATTTACCAAGCACCCTCACCCACTGCTGGAATTTCCCCCACAAAAACGAGCAGTGGGAGCAAAGAATTCCTCCACCTCCCCTGGCAGGGAAACAAGAACAGGGCATTCTCCATGCTCTCTCCCCCAGTAGAAAAGGGGATTTAATTTTCCCCTGGCCTTGCCCTGGTGGCAGGAGTAGGGGATTCCCCCATTTGTGACTGGGTGGGGGCAGCTTGTGTTAAGGGTGAAGCAGACGGGCCTGGGGGCTCCACTCTGAGCTGTGGCCTGTGTTGCTCCCATGGTCCATAGACACGTCTCACTGAGTGATATCTGTAATGGTTGTTTGACAGGAAACACAACCAATGTGGGGGATTATTTTGCAAGTTCTAAGTTATCTGGAAACCTGTCCTCTAAACATAAAGATCTTCCTACAAGGGGCCACCTATTACAATTAGAGCTAAAAGACTTATTTGTAGGGCCCGTGTAAATGCCCTCCCCTCTCGAATTCTTGAGGGACAGATCCAAGGAACTCCTTTCCTGAATAGGGTATGTCCATTCGACCATTTAGCGGTGGAGACAGTTGCCCATATTTTCTTCTCGTGTCATCTTTACGATTTCTTGAGGGATAAATATCTGTTGCCATTTATCCAAAGATTTTCAGACGTTTCGACAGAGCATTTGTTATGTTTGCTGTTAACCAGCACTTCACCCCAGGATATAAAAGCCACTGCATCCTATATCACACAAGCTGCCCGCTCCCAACAATTTTTTTTGGATTTCAAGGACATTGCTGGTAGTTTTTGTCTATCCCCTTGAACTTCTTAATACTAGTTTTGATGGATTGTGAATCCCCCTCATGTTTGGCTAACTGAAGGATTAGCTTTTCCCATCTAGTTTATAAGTTATAAAGTTCAATAGTATATATTTGCAGCCCTAGTGCATTATAGCTACTGAGTGGTAATGTATGAACAATTTTATTTACTTGTTATTGTCCTATGTTTGTCCGATTCTTTGACCAAAGTAGTATTGTGTGTTTTTATATATTTAAAGGCAACCTTTGGATTTTTGCCCTAATTTTGTTAATTATTTACCTGCAGGGGTAAAGTGCTGCCGACACAAGCCCCGAGAAGGGCAAGGCTAATCCCCATTTATACCTACCCACTACCAGGGGTCAAGTGTTGCCACCTCAAGCCCCGAGAAGGGCAAGGCTAGCTTTTATCCTGGTCGTATACAGGGGTCAAGTGTCACCGGCATAAGCCCCGAGAAGGGTAAGGCAGCTATTCAAATAGATCTCCCCTAGAGGTCAGGTGTTGATCCCATAACCTCTGGTTTGGGAAACTTTCAAGCCACAAGAAGGGGATGACTTCCTTCTCCCCCTTGTCACATATAGGGATAAGGGTCGCCAACATAAACCCCGAAAATGGTAAGGTAGATATATTTACATTAAAATAGATTACCCCTAGGGGGGTTGAGTGTTGACTCAAGGGTAAGGGTAAGGGTAAGGTAGATGGGTAAGGGTAAGGTAGATATATTTACATTAAAATAGATTACCCCTAGGGGGGTTGAGTGTTGACCAGCACAACCCTTGAGAAGGGCAAGGCTGGCTGGGGAAGTAGGTCTAAATTGCAGGCCGGGTATAAACCCTAGGATGAGTCGTGCCCAGGAAAGCTTTCCCTTCCATCCAGGTTACAGTAGGTGTTAACCTACGCTCACAGTCCATAGGTACGCATATGTATAATTGTTTGTAAGTGCTATATGATATTTTGTGATGTATTGCTTTTCTTGCTTGTTTTATTTTGTATTTATAATTGTTACGACCTATGGTCAAACAATAAATTGCTACTACTACTACTACTACTACTACAAAAGGCCACTTTGCTACAGGTAATAACCAAAGTAAGTGATGATGTAGGGCAATTATGTATCAAAACAAAGCCGATGGGGGCAAAATCATTATTATACTGTATGTAATTAGAAAAGTACTTAGAATCCAAGATATTATTCTCTATATCGTTAGAAAAGTTCTTAGCATCGCAATTATTATTCTCTGTATCATTTGAAAAGTTCTTAGAACCTGAATCTTAGAATGCAACTTAACATTGGGTTATTTATTTATTTGAGAGTAATTCATCCTTCATTTATTTCTGAAGAATAAGCCCATCCCTGGCAGGGCCGGCCCGAGGCATGTGCCACCAGCGCCCAGGCACATGACCCCGTGGGGGGAGGGGCCCCGCACTGCTGCGGGCTAGAGACTGACAGACGACGCCGTTTTTTTGTTTTTTTCCCCACCGGGTGTCTCCGAGTCAGTCCTCATGGGGGGTGGGGGGTGCGTAAACTTTCTGGGAATCCCTGGCCAGTTATATGCTGCGGAGCTGAGCTGACACAGTCAAATTGCAGGTAAGTAACCAGCCGCCCCTCATCCCCTGAAAATACACACACACCCCGTTCTAGCGAGTGCCGGCCGGCCTTTGGGGCCCTGCAGCAAGGCTTGGCACATGGCCCCTGAAACCCTTGGGCCAGGCCTGATCCCTGGACTTGTGCACAGATGTGGCTGCAATTCTGTCTCCCCCACCCTGAAGATAGCTTTTGGAGTTTGCTGTGTGGTGAGGTTTAGGGCTGGCTCTCTCACCCAGTCCAGAGTCCCTGGCCAGGGCTGCAGCCTTTCTGGGTTGGCACTGGGCAGAGGGGGGCAGGATAGATGGATCCGTTGGTGTTGCCCTCAGAAAGCCTAGCCTGGGGCTTGCAGTGCCAGCCAGGTAAAGTGCTCCTCCCCTTTGCCAAAGCTTCAGCGGGAAGCTGGACTGCTGCGCCAAGCTCACTCTGCAACCCCTGGCTGGGGCTTGCAATGAAAAGGGGTGTGGTCCAGGGGGCAGCAGCAGAATTGTTTTGCCCAGAATGGCAGAATGACTAGCATTGACCCTGGTGGGATTTGGGGGAGGTGGGGAAAAGGGTGTGGCCAGAGGGCTTACATCCAGTATGTCCCTGGCAGGTATAAAAGCACCTTGGTGTTTGCTGCCTGGTAGAGGGAGGCTGGGAGCTGGAGAGACTTTGAAACTAGAATTGACCCATGGTACAAGCCACCTTTTGCACCAGGGGACACTTTGACACCCCCCACCCCTTCTGTGTCTTGTGCAAAGCACAGCTTGCAGGAATCCAAAGCTAATGTTTGCTATTTCCAGTCACTTATTCTTTTTTTGTTTCATGCTGAAACACAGCAAACCCCTTAGGCAGACGGCAGCTGAGATACTGGGCATTTTCAGAGAGACCCAGGGTTGGCCACCTGAAGACCCAACTGGGTCTGTTTTAGATGGACCTGGTGGCTGCTGTAGCCCATGGTCCACCCCACTCCACAGAGGTGCAGGCAGATCACCCAATGCTCTAGGATGCCACCTACTACTACTCCTGATTTCTATAGCACCACTAGGCACACACAGTGCTTTACAGTCACAGATTTTCAAAGACAGGTCCCTGCACACTGGGCTTACAATCTAAGATGGACGCTTTGTCGACCTTTGGATGGCCTTTGACTTGGTCAACAGGGAGTGGCTATGGGTCAAGTTAAGAACATCCTCAATTGATCCAAGGCTACTGTTTCTGCTGATCAAGTTACCTTGTGACAATTCTCTGCCGATTAGGTATAATTTTACTCCCGAATGCCCTCTAGGAAGGTTCAGGTTCTCACAGGAGTAAGACAGGAATGTATATTATCCCCTGAATTATTTAATATCTATCTGAACAATGTGATTGAATTTATGAAGAGCATCAATACTCATGCTCCGGTGGTTGGCACCAGGAATATACCAGCACTCCTGTATGCAGATTACACCATGTTGATCTCTCAATCATTAGTGGGCCTTAGACAATCCGTGCAACATTTTGGGTCTTACTGCAACAGAGAGACTCTATCAATAAATTTTGATAAGACAAAGGTAATGGTAGTGGGTGCACGGAGGGCTAGTAAATCTCATTGCTGGGTGATTGGTAGAAATTTGATTGAGCAGGTAACTGCTTTTAAGTATTGGGGGGTTATTCTATCCTCCTCAAACAGTTGGAATTTACATCTAGATGTGGTAAAGTGCCAAGCTCGGCGAATTGTAGCTGCAATAACAAATTATTATTTTGGCAGTGGGGGCAAGCTATCTTCCCCAGCCCTTCATTTGTTCAAGGCCAAGGTAAACCCGCAGGCCTTATTTGCTTTTCCTGTATGGGGAACTTCCTTCTTAAATAAGTTGGAAGTTATTCAAAACAGGTTTTTGCACTCAATTATTGGAGTCCCATTAGGTACCCCACAGGTGATACTTAGAGCTGAAACCCTGAGCCCTACAATTAGGCAGGTGACCTTGCAGATGTTACTCAAATATTGGGTAAAGGTGTCTCTTTTCTCTCCTCAGGACAGGTCTCTTCTTAGTTTGGTAACAACTCATGGCCTGTTGGGTTTTTGGGGAAAAGTAGTTGAATTGAAAGTGGGTAAATTGGGTTTTTCTAAGGATAGCTTAAGGCCTTTAGGACCAGACTGTGCTTTGTCCCTTATTCATAGAAGACTGGGTGACCAAGAGCTTCAGAGGGAGAATGCTCTTTTGAGCGAACAGAGGGTTACTCCAGCTTATTTTCCTCCGGATCCTGCTAGAGCTGGGACTAGCTATCTTTTTGTCTGACCGGCTTTTGGTGAGAGAACAATTTTCACCAAGCTCAGATGTAACGTTTTTCCATCGGCTTTCTTGGAGGGGCGGTATGTAGGGATCCCCCAGGAAAATCGTTTTTGTGTTTTTTGTGAGCTTCAGGAACCATACAGTCTGTCATATTTTATTTCACTGCCCTGTATTATCAGAACTGAGAAGTAAATATTTGGGATTTGCATCTTTGACCGAGTATGATCAACATCCAAACTTTCTTCTGCGGAAGTTTCTTAGTCCTACAGACTCCGGGTTATCTAGAGCGATAGCATCTTTTGGTATTGCTGCTCTATGTTTGAGACAAAATCTTTTTTCTTGTCATTGTCAAATTACCAGCAGTTAAATTATGACTGTAAATTTATCTTCTTAATCGTGACCTATTTCTTTATGAAATAGTTTGTGTACTTATTTTCTGTCATGGCGGAAACAAGTTAGGTTGATTTGAACTGAATTGAATTGTAGTGTTTATGTTACGTTTTGTGTCATTTTGTAATAGCTAAGGCTACACAATAAAATCTTGATCTTGAATCTAAGATGGACTAAGGCAAGGAGAACCCATTCCCATTTTAAAGATGGAGAACTGAGGTTGAAAGGATGTGACTTGCTCATGGCCACCTAGTGAGTTCATGGCTAGAGTTGGATTTGAACCCTGTCTTCTCAGGTCCAAGTCCATCACTTATCCACTGCACCACTCTGGCTCTCTACTCTAAGGTGCCAGCCGAGAGCAGAGCTGCAGTGTCTCTTCACTGCACAGACAGGCAGCAACTCCACCTCTGGCTGGTACCCCAGGTATGGGGAGCCTGCTTTGTTGGTGGTGCTCCTGGATATTCCAGTGCGGTGCGCAAGCAGGGCTGGAACAGAATAGTCACAGCCTGCCCCGCCGCTATTCCACCTATTCCAGAATAGCCGCAGCCCGCCTTTAGAGGTATGGGCCAGCTGGGGGTGAGGCAGAGGAGAGGCAAGGCAGCTGTCCATCTGAAAACACCCAAAGTTAAATGCTCTGAGTGTAGCAGTTTTTCAATATCTTAGGAAAACCCTTCTTTGGCAACCAAATAATGTATTGGCAATAAATTCTTCATGTGTTTATGCACTGAGTAAACAGTTTAAAAGAACAAGGGGCGGGGGGGGGGGGGNATTTTAAAGGGCTTTTTAATTCCTGGATTTATTTTATTTTTGCTAATCTCAACAGTGTGTTTTTTGCATTAAAAGTTTTGCTTTACTTTCCATTTCCTGAGAAAAATTTAAGCTGGACCACAGCAGAATTTTAGTTAGTACTACGAGAGCACTGGGGGAAAAATGGAGCCACTCATATCTGCAGACACTTTCAGAAATCTTGGTGTGGGTGCAAACCAATGAGGAGTGTTGAGTGTCTGAGAAGGGAAAGGCATTAGCCCCCTCCCTCCACCAAAAAAATGGTTCAGGGACTGAATTCATAAAGGAAAGAGAGTCCACCACTTCAAAATTCTAAACACGTTATCTGGACCGTTGCTTGGCATAACCTACATTTAGTTATTAACTGCTGACCTTTAACTGGATCAGAATTTTTTGTTAACCTTTACAGAACAGCATAGCCCAGAGGACAGTGTGTTCGACTTAGATCAGAATTCAAACTCAAGACTCCTAGCTCTAACTAGTTGGCCTTGGACAAGTCACTCATCTCTCAGCCAGAACTTCCTGGCTGCCAAGTGATGTGCTGGTGACAGAGCTGGCCAGCTGCTGGTATACACTGGGACTGAGGGAAATAGAGTAACACCCCACATGGTCTTCTCATATCTATGGAGATGATGGATGGGCTCACAAGGAGTGCACCTTATTTATATAAAGTTGTCCCACTGAAGTTTAAAGCGACTTGTCTATGGGTATTTTCAGACGTTACGAGATCACGCTCAACCACAGTCAATACCCTGTGGTGGGGAATGGTCCTGTAACGTCTGTTGGGGAACCGGAAGTTCCCCCCCAGATGTTGACCACGGTCAATCGTGGCGGGGAATCACATTCACCATGCAATTGGCTGAACTGACGGGGCCAGCCCCGATCGTGTGGGGAATGCAATTCCCCGCTGCGATGAAGGGGCCCATCTCGTCTGGATGGCAACCACGGCCCGGAATCCCCGGAGGGATTCCAGGCCGTGGTCAATTCGGCCGGGCGCTGTGGCCGCATTGGCCACGGCGCCCGCCCATCTCCCCAGAAGGCAGCAGGGGAGTGTGGGGGGTCGGGACCGTGAGGCCGCACGTTGTGCCATCCAGCCCTGCCCCCTCCCCGATTCCCCGCTGGGATCAGCCGGCATGTCTGTTGGACGTGACAGGCTGATTCTGGTGGGGAATCAGAAGGGTGATTCCGAGACGGGGCGAATGCCACCCCGTCTCGTCTGAAATCACCCTATGTTATGCCTATTCATATGAGTAAAGATTTGTGGGATTAGGTCCCAGCCATATTAGCTTAGAGTGCTTTTCCCAATTCCAAAGAACTGAAATTTAGGGAACAATTTAGTTAATAGATTTCTTCAACAATATGCCATAAATTATTAGTAATCATTATTTACTAAGCCTATTTTCTCTGTAAATAGCTCCTACACAGTTTTATTTATTTATTTATTTAAATTTATATCCTGCTCTTTTCCTAAGGCTCAGGGTCGGCCAAAAAGGGTTTACTTCACTCTTTGTTGTACCACCTTTGTGTCCAGTCTCAATGAATGTTCATATATCTGAATTCATTGACTTGGAAACTGAATTTTAAATTTGCACACACAAATTTTCATGCCACTTACTGATTTGAGGAGTACTGAGTGGTAATTACTACTAAGTGGTTAGATACCTATGACTTTTGTAATGTGTGGACTCAGTGGGTTTGTCATTATGTTATCTATGGTCTCATGGCACATGGGAGTTAAATCAAAACAAGAACATGGGGCCCGCTTTGGCCTGAGAGCCACTGGCATGTTTGCTGCCACCCTGCCAGATGTTTGCCCGGGATTGCTCCCAGGCATGGCATGTCAGCGGCGAGCCTGAGCTGTGATCCTGGAAACCTCTGGGGTCACAGTCCGGGCTACCGTCTGCCCGATCGGACCATAATGGGCTATCATGACCTGTCATGACCTGGCTCGGATCGAGTCCACCATGGCCCGCTGCCATGGCTGCTCATCATGGTGAGGAGTGGGGCACTGGGCACAGCCAGACACACATTCATCCAGCTCCCTGGCAGCCTGACCACCAGCACGTTTATTGGCGGGCCAGACCCAATTGAAACCATGTTGCCAGTGAGTTCTCAACCTGGATCAGGTTGTGATGGCGGTGCTCTGCCATCACTTCTGTTAGCATCCCGTGTGTGAATAAAGCCTTACATTAATGGAAATTGTACAAGGACTCCATATCTGGCCCAATATTTTTGGCCCTAATTCAGGAGAACCGTATGTGCTTACTCTTAAGTAGGTTCTGTTGAAGTCAATGGGGTAACCATGTGCTTAATATTAAGCACACACTTAAATGTTACTCTAAATAAGAATGGAGTTAAACATGTGCTCAATTAGGGTCTTGGTGTGTAAGTTAAAAAGTCACTCCCCAGCTCTCTGCTTCAAGATACTGTGTGACTCTCTACATGTAACATTTGCCATTGTTCTAGCTGATGCGGGGTAAGTGTTATGTTTGTTCACTTAAACCTGGGAGCAACTTACACAGTAAATGTAGGTTCGTGGTGATTTGTTCCCCAGAATAAGTCAGGGAAACCCTTTAATAGACCACGACAGCCAAACACACACTATGGAATCCCCACTGGGGATTTGTGCTGGTTAGTTTTGCCAGCAGGGAACTTTGCGTGGGAGCTTTGCTTGTCACTTTCACCAGTGGCGTTACTGGACTTCACCCATTTATGCTGCCACCCAATAGGCTCCATCTGATGATCAGAGTCCAAAGGTGGCAGCAATAATAAAGATGGAAAAGCATGAATATTTGCTGCACCACAGGATGACGTTTCAGAAAGAGCCATGGAGTTGACTTCCCCATGGCTAATGTAAAGTGTGGAGCTGTCCATTGTGTCTTTTGTTCTGCTGTTCACACTACACATTCTTTGTGTGTCAACCTCCTACATTTCAAGTATGGGGAAACTGCTAATGAATCATTCATACATTTGATAAAATCACTTTGAACCCAACTGGCTTCCGTGTAGCTGTTTTCCAAGGAAGGAAAGAGTCCTTGGAACAGTCAGAAAATCTGCTAGCTGGACCCATACGGATCTTCAGGAGCCATGAGGTTTTCAGGCCACTGTAAACCTGCCTCCCAAGAGCAGAGGAAATCTCATGAATATTAAAAATTTCTAGAACTTTTTTCTCTCATTCCGTGGATTTTTCACATAAGGGGACCATCCAACCTCAAGATGCAGCAAAAAGGGATTTTATCCATGAAATATTTGCTTTGAAAATGCAAAACTATCAGCATTACTTGCATGAAAGCAAAAACATACACAATTATGACATAAGTTAGTTACATGGCTAGCAGGTGTCGACACAACAATGATAATATGAGTTACCATAGTATTGCAGTTCTCTCCAGTACAACCACTGCATGTTGATCATGAAATAAAGTGAACTAGTTTTTCATAACTACAGTTGTAATCAACTCATGTAGATACTGCAGTTTTTAGTGCAAGGCAATGCATGCAAATAGTACAGTCATGCAAAAGATGCTCTCAGCCAGACAGTGAACAAAAAGGATTCTAGTTACGATTGCCCTAGTTCCACAATGGCAGAGCTTGCCAAAGACACACCTAGAGCAGTGCCATAGCTAGGAGATGACTGAATGTTAGATGCGTGATTTGCTCCATTTCTGCTTTTAACTGACAATAAGCTTTTCTCAAGGAGAGGTTGCTGCATGACTCTCTCATCTGCTGTAGGGAAAAAGTGGGTGGAGTTTGTTTTTAAACAAAACTTTCTTGTTGAACTGAAACTTTGTTTGACAATATTAGAAAAAGCAAAATGTATAACCCTATATGGTACTTACATGGCTTCAAGCATCTCCTAATTCAATCAGCTTCTGTCTCAAATCTATTGGCATTACCGCCACACCCACCATACCAAACCTGGGTGCAGATCTTGGTTTTGTAGTCAAAGAACCACTTAACCTGATACTCCTGGCACTGCGTGCCCATGTCAAAATCCAGCAAGCAAGGATCTGTCAAATTTGAATTTCAAAAGGCGCAAATGTTAAATGACTCTGAAAGTGTTAAAAGCTGAAATGGCAAAGATAGCAAAAAAACACGAAGCAGTTTAAAAACGGCAAAAACAAACTTGGGCCTTGACCGAACCCTTTGTGTGGTTTGTGCCACATCTGTTCGTGAACACATTGGAAAACAATCTTGCACTCATTCCCATTAAATAGAAACATGCCAAGCAGCTGATGCATGCGCCTCCAGTCTTTGCATAGACCTGCTGAGAAAGTGCTATGTTTGTTCATGCCTCCAGGCCCTGTGACATTAGCTCCAACAAACCCAATGCAGTGTAGCAGTTAGGGGTATGATGGAGCATAGTGTAATTGCCAGGTTGGTGCCAAAGGTGTCACAGCCCAAGTGAAATCGTTCTGTGGCTTCATGGAAGACAAAACTGCATTTTTCTTTCTTTGGCTCCTATTTCACTATTTGTCCAAAGTAAACTCCCCTGGGCCAAAACATGAACAATCTGGCTCAAATTTACTTCTGAGAGCAAGAGAACACAGAGAGCTTCTTCCATGAAAGACGGTAGCAATAGCATGGATAATTCTATTTCCCAAATACTAGAGGGGAAGGCAGAAGTTTGCATTTCCAGCAATGATGGCAGTGCCACACAACACGCCACCCCCCCCGCCCCTCGCCAATATAAAGATCTTCTAGCCAGTGGTATCTTTCCAGCAGGTGTTGCCAGGGTCATTTTGGAAATCACTACTCTGCTCCCAGAGCTCTTTAAGGCCTTATATTTGTACAAATACGTTTTTTCCTTCCCCTCTGCTTGGGCAATCGAATTTCCATGTGAGAATTGCCTGACTTCAAGCCATAGTTCAGTCTTTAATTATGTTAAAGAGTTTTCCATAAAGGCACTGCATGCTAATGAATCAGTTAAGAGACAGGAAGCATGAGATATGGGCTCATGTATAAGAACGAGGAATCCTCAATACTCCAGACAAAGTAATGCTCTCTAAATCCACTCCAATACTAAGGCTGGGAATCCCAAGGATTTCTACGAGAGTTAGGGGCTAAATTCCCTGGGGAATCAACAGGGGGTGGGCACTTAACATGTTAGAGACTGCTTTGAAAGTCCTATGTTAGAAGGTTGTCCAAATGAAAATCAGCTTAAAATTCTATTTTCTAAATAAAAACTTTAAGGTCAGAGCTGTAGATATTTTGTTTTCAAGATATTTGTTGTCTCCAAGTAAAACTATTGGGAATTTTAGATTTCCTCCTAGGTAATCTCCTGAGAGGTACAGTTTGTTTTGCTGTGGTCTATGAGCCTGATCCAGTGGGAGTTTTGACACTATAACTGCCCTTTGAAAAGGACTGAGTCCCATGAGGATTGATCTATGTGACTTGTATATCTTAAAAACCAAGTGTACTGTTGTGATCTTTTAATCTATTAATATGATAGATTATTGTAAATATTAATGAGCCTGGAAATGATCATTTGTGGTGTGAAAGTGCAGCTCCTAATCTGACAGAACTCCTGCTAACTTTAACATCAGTTTTGTCAATATAGAGACTCCACTGTTTGACCCCCAAACGAAATTTGAACATATTTTTTCCATGTCAAACAACTATCAAATCAAGATTGAATATGGTTTTGTGTCATTTAGCCCTTTACAAGTACAGTACTCTGTATAATGTTTTCTGCACACTGGCAGAATGTAGATAAGCAGTGCTGGCATCTTATGAATGGATTATAAAAATCCATGCATCCCCTAGATCCATAGTTACAAGAAATTCTTGCTTTTCTGAGACCACAGACTCATGGTAAATTTCTCCAGGTACAGCAACAAATTTCTGTTCCTTTGAGCCTTAACTGATGCCATAAGCAAATCACCTAATTCTAATGCTAGATAAATTATGCACAATAGCATAAATCACTTTGATTTTCCTGGGCTCTTTATACTAGCCTTCAAGTGTTCCCTGGTACATTGTATGTCCTATGAAGAGATAGTAGTGACTACAGGTTCATAGTGCATCTTCAGAGAAGCTTTGCAAGTTTAAACCAGCTGTGCATCTTCAGAGAAGCTTTGCAAGTTTAAACCAGCTGTGTTGTTCCAACCAGCTGTGTTGTTCCAAGAGAAAGGTGGTGAACAAAGTAAACACACACGATACACTTACAAAGGAAGGAAACAAACTCATGGAAATGGCAAGAAGTGGCAAATGAATGGAGAAACGTATAATGAAGAAATTATTCAGAATCTTATGTGACAGCACGTTGTCCAAACAAACAGAACAATGAAATGTTTCTAACCTGAAGCCAGGAAGTTCGAAGTGCTGCTGCCAAGCAGCCTAGTTCAAATGTTTAAGTGGACACGCAACCAAGAATAAACTTTCTCCTTTATGCCAGCGGGATGATGAGGAAAACTTTCAACATTTTCTGAATTTGCTAGGAATTCCATTGCACCACAGAACCTTGGGGCCTTCTGGGGTGTTGACATTCAGTACTAGTTTATATACTCACATGAGGCCCCTTAAATTACATGGTTTTCCCCTTACTTAAACCCATGCAAACCTCACTGGAATCAGTGGGGTTCTGTATGTTGGATCAAGATCTGCCCACTAGAAATGAGTAGGAATTGAACATCCACTGTCCTTACATGGCTTTGAAAACCCAACCTCTGAGTCCGTTATTTTTTTTTTAAGGGGGGGAAGGGTTTCTATCCTTAACCAAAGAAATCTAGAACTTGTGCACAGTAGAATTACACCAACATGACAGTAAGGGGCTTAGATTCACAAAAGTTACCAATACAGAATTAAACAACAGGCCTGATCTTCCAACGGTATACAAATATGTAACAATGGATTTCAGTGGATCTACACCAAGTCATGCCAGCTAAGGATCTGACCATATCTTTCTCCTTTGTGAAATAAGTGTTACAGGCGGGAATCCGAGATTAGCACGAAATGTGCTGTAATCTAGCATAGAAAGGCACAGCAGGGGTTTCCACTGAAAACGTCAATCTTACATGAACATACATTAATTTATTCCCTTTATGGTCATCAAGGAGAATGCATCTAAGCATCTTCTGGAGGTGGTGCAAGACTTTTTGTTTAAAAAAGCATTTGGAGGGTGGGGATAGGGATAGGGGTTGGTTGGGAGGCTGTGAATGGGGGTTGGGTGGAGGGTTTGGGGGTTGCGGAGGATGAGGGAAAAGGTCAGGGTTTTATGCTGTTTTTATGTTTTATATACTGTTTTATTTCTTTTGTAAGCCGCCCTGATCTATTTGGGAAGGGCACGGTAGAAATTGGAAAAACAAACAAACAAATAAATTTTAAAAAACCAATGTGGACAACACTTTTGTGTTAACAGGAACAATGATTACACATTAATAACAAATGTTAATAATAAACACATAAATCACTGAGTAAACTCCGACTACTTGATCATTAATGGTTTATTACAATAAACCATTGATGTCATGACAGAAGAAATGAAGAGGAGGGTAGACTGGCCTACTGGGGAAGCTTACAAAATCAACTCTATTGCTATATGTTCCCTAAAAGGTCACATTTTTCATGGAGTCTCCTTGAGATGATTTATTGTTGTGCCCCTAGATGTTGGGTTTAGTTCTGTCACTGTGTTTCATTAAGAAGTTGAGTGATGAAACACTACAATATATTTAAACCTTACCAGCCTCTCTTCAACTAAAATCAACAGTTGCCATATGAAGCAAGTCTCTGGGCATTCTTTCATAGACAGCTGGATACCTTCCAAACCCACCAGCTCTAGTGAAACTGAGGGATGACCTGGAGCATTGACCACCTCTTACACCTTCAAGCTGGGAAGGAAGTTGTCAACAGAAGAGCAGGAAACATGTCTGTCTTAAACTCCACTAACATTAACGGAAAGATTCCCATTGACTTCAAGGGTCTTTGGATCAGGCCTCTGGAATTACATCTAACTCTATGAACAGTCCCATCCTACTGAAATTATTGGGACTTCATCCTATATCACATACAACTCAGGGAGCATGGGGACAACAAAATCTGGCCCTAGCTGGACAGAACTTTGCTAGCATTTAGCTCCTTACTGAAGTATATTCACACATAACTGATATGCATTTATTTGGCACTGGCAATTGCCATGGCCATAGGTAACAAAAATACAATTTAATAAAAAAATATAAGAGGCAACAGCAACAAAATTTACCTCAGCTACACATAACGCAATTTACATCACAACTCCAACCACACATCACTAAAATAAAGGGCCAGATCACAGGCTGGTGTAAATTAGAAAGGCTTCTGCTGATTTCAGTGACATTGCTGATTTACACCAGGTGAGCCTCTGGCTCAAAGCAACACAACACAGCTTTGCGGTCCTACACTTGTAGGTGCATTGCAACTCACCTATTTCAGGAACTTCCAAAGGCTCAGTGTTGACCATCAAATTGGATGTTGCTGCTGAAGCTATCTTGGGTGCAGGCATGCTCTCTGCAGAAGAAAAACCACATATGACAACCAGCAAGATTCCAGAAAACAACCCAAAAGGGAAAACAATACTATGTTCCCTCACAGCAAGTCCACACTCCAACTAGAAATCTGTTGCTAGGGAATCTAGGACAAAAACTTTTTCTCAGCAGTAACTGAATAGACCACTTTAAATATGCAAGCAGTGGAATGAGATTTGGTAAACAAAATCTTTGGACTAAGTGCTAGTGGTGGGAAAGACATAAAAGAACAGTCATATTCAGATCTGGTTTTGCTTACTTAAGGACAAAACTTTAGAAAGGAGTTTTGCTTTCAGCTGGCAAAATGAGTAACACATGCCTGGTGAACTGCACAAAAGAATTGGACTCTTTGCAGCAGCAAAGGTAATGCAATGTATTAGTGAATTTCCAGGAACAATTATTTTGCTACAGACAGCATTTGTTCACAAATGCATGAAGCGGGCAAGAATGCATCCTCTTGTGAAAAACTCAGCTGAGGGGGCCCTAGAAAGGAATTTTCCACAAGGATCCTTTTACTGAAATTCTTTAAAATTCTTCTGTTAGGGGATGAGGGGGAAGCTTTCTGCTCTCAAACCCAAAGGATGGATGGACGCTCTGTGCCATCACAGCTGCTCTCACAAATCTCCACTCCCTCAGTCCTCTCATTTTCTAGTTCTTGATACAACTGTTCCATTGTAGGTGAACTGTGTTGCCAGGATCTCTCTCAAGCTATAACTGTTTCAAAAATCCTTGTGGATTATCTGTCCATATCTCCTTGCCCTCCAACTACCTACTTCACTGTCTGACTAGTCTCTCCCTTGGTCTTTGGCCTACAAAGCACTTCCCATGATGTTTGGAGGACAGAATGGGATATTGCCACAAACTGGCAGAGGGCTCCTTTTTATGCAGAATGGGGAAAATCAATGGGTACAGCGGGGTGGGTGATGTTCCCATCCAGTACCCAGATCCCCACCTGGCGTACGTTGCTGAAGCTTCACTCACAAGAGATGCAGCTAAGCCCATTTAACACTACATGAGGACTTGGTCCCGCACTGAACTTTGCAGCTACCCAGAACATGATGGAGATTATACAGCAATGCTTGGTAGTGTCTACGATATGTGTAATTAATTATAACAGGGTGCAATGACATAGTGAATGTTTCCAGCAAGCTAAGACCAGGAAAAGCTAATGCAACCTATGGTGGCAAACACTTTTCTGTTGTCCTCAAAGGTCTTCTCCAAACTGGGTTTGGCCAACAGTGTAAACACAGTCCCAGGGAGAAATGTAATGAGAGCTCTCCCCTGGCAACATAAATTCTCTATCAGTATGTCTTGAGGGAGTGATTGGTTCATGTCGACTTGAGTGTCACGCTCTATAGGTGATTTTACACAACATCCCCCCGATGCATAGACACTCACCATCCGCATGGGGGATGTATCATTTGAATATGGTATGTGGGAGTGCATGTTCCGGTGACCCATGCACCACTCACCAAGCCCATGCACGCGGCACTCTGGGAAAATCAGGAGTGCACCATGCTTGGACGTGGTGGGCTTTGCGTGAACATGGCACCTGAGTGTGGGGCTGCTTGTTTGAAGCGCTCCCCCATGCAGGACGCCCAAACACCTGCCCCAAGCACCAACCACAGACACCACACACCCCTACCTCCCTGTCTCGTTTAAAAACACCCTATGTTTTGTCCTGAATCTAGGTTTATTTGTCATGGGAATACTTTCACAAGCTCTCATAGATTCTAATGCAATTCATGAAAACTCCTCTTCTATGAATTGTGGACCTCCTGCATGAGTCTCAGGCCCTTTTCACAGGGGCGCCCATGTGTGCGGTGTGGGGGTGCACCCGTACAAATGGTGCAGTGGGAGGGCATCCATAAGAACGACGCCCACGGTGGGGGGTGCACTCCTGCACTCCACCCATCTCCACCCATTACACACGCATGGAGCAACGGGTTCCAATGCCGGTTGCTCCATGCATGGAGATGGGTGGGGGTCCGAGGGAACGCACCCCACTGCGCCACCCACCCATCCCCTCATCCACCGAAGCCCGTTTTAAAAGGGTCTCAGTCTCACCTTCTCCTCCGCTCCCCTCTCCTCCCTTTGCTATTGTTTCCAATCACTGTATATACCTCACCACTTTGCTCAGTTGACAGTTCTAACTCCTGACTTGCCTGATCAGGAGGGGATCCAGAAGTGATGTGGATGGGGAGGCTGAAGTCCAAAGTTAGCATTGGCCCACCCAGATGATTAGGACCCGCCTCCAGCCCCACCTCTAGCCCTGCCCCCTGCCAAGCAAGCACCATGGCAGCTTCACCCTTGGCCAGACACAGACACGCTGCCCCTCCAACTCACTGGATCTGCCAGCACAGTCCTAGGGCTTCTCCTCAGGCCCATGGGCCAAATGCAGATATGCATTTATGTGGTCTTTTTCCAGTTCCTAGGCCACTTTTTGATGATTGGCGCATGCTCACACCAAAAAATTACATGCCTTTTAAAATCTCACTCCCAGGGAGCACCCAACCATTTCCCCTCCACCTCATGCCTCCACCCCTACCCCATAACTCCCACCCTGCCCCCTCCCCAGGGCCAGCATTGTTGCCTGGCAGGCTTGCTGATGCCACCCTCCACCCCCTAATCACATTTCCAGCATTTTTGAAAACATCTAAAATCACAAGACTAACAGTTAAATCTCAGGATTTCAAAACCTCAATTTTATCATAAGCATCACATTTCAACATTTTGAAAGGACCTAAAATCATAAGACTAACAGTTAAATCTCAGGATTTCAAAACCTCAATTTTATCACAAGCATCACATTTCAACATTTTGAAAACACCTAAAATCAATGGCAT
>QEPC01015480.1:1154758-1172576 GCA_003113815.1 Sphenodon punctatus
TAGGGGGGAACAGACTGGGGGCACTGGGATTGGGGGGGAACAGGAGCTGGGCAGTCTACCTGCTGGACTGGGCTGCTGTTGCTCCTCCTCGGCTCTGCTCCTTGCTCGAGCCGCCTGCTGCTGCTGCTGCTGCTGCTGCTGCTGCTGTGCCAGGATGGCCCTACTCCAGCTGGCTGGGGCACCGCGCCGGACACAGCCACAGCTTGGGGGCTGCAAGTACCGCCCCGGGCCCCACCGCGCCTCAGTCCTCTCTGGCCTGCGCACGGGCAGCAAGCCCCCCTGCTGCCACTGTTCCCACCCCCCACACAAGTGGTGTTGCAGTGTACAGACACTGGTTCCTACTTCTCACATGGAAGTGGCAGCACTGCCCGAGGAGGGAAAAACAGGGGCTGCAGGGGGGTTTGCCGCTCATGTGCAGGCCAGAGAGGAGGAGGCATGGTGGGGCCTGGGTCAGTACTTGCAGCCCCCAGACTGCCCTGCCTGCCCCTTCAGCCCCCCCATGCAGTGAGCGCACGAGCACATGGCAAAGACCCGGACCCGGAAGTAAGTATGGCTATGGGGGGCGGGTCAAGCGTGATGTCAGCCCACAGCTGACCAATGGGGGGGCTGATGTCCCCTTAGCCCCCCCCCGGTGAATCCGCCGGTGCTGATGAAGGACAGTCTGAAAGCTTGCATAGCGCCACCTACTGGAGTTGGTCTAATAAAAGAGATCACTCTATATTTGGGACCAACACTGCAACCTCACTTTCTCTACATGACCTTTTGCTTAATATTTTTGTGGGTAAATTTATGAAAGTAAGAGACTAAGGGCCTGATGTAAAGCTACTGATGTTTTGATGTACTGATCTTACTTCATTGCATGTATTGATCTTACTTCATCACACCTGAGTCTCAGCAGCTGAATTACAGTTGCTCCTAGGAATCTCAGTGGCCAAGACAGCAGAGCACCAGCCAATCAAAAAGCAGGAGAGGCTTGTGTGGTGCATGTATTAGTTCATGTGCACATTTATTTATTATTAAACTTTTATGCCGCCCCTTATCCTTTTGCACCTTGGGGAGGCTCACAATAATATAAAATATAAATGTATAATAAAATAAACATATAAAATATCATTAAAAACATCCCACAAGGCATACCAGGTGGAGTTAACCGTCCCTCCCCCCCCATCCCTATGCCCATCTGTCACCCGTCTCTCTCACCAAATGCCTGGCGGAACAGCCAGATCTTACATTGTTGATGCAAAGAGGGGAGGTTCGCAGCCAAGTGGACCTCCATCAGAAGGGAGTTCCACAGCTCCAGTGTGGCCACCGAGAATGCCCTACTCATCAGCATCCCCCAGGAAAACCCGGGGGACTCCAAGGAGGGCATTCTAGTTGACCCGAGTCAACCATATGTGTTTCTTGTGTGCCCCTGGTCTGCAAAAAGCTAGCTTAATTGAAATTACAATTTCTATTTGCTGTCACAGACTACAATGGCAGTTCCGTGAGTGTTCCACTAAACATGCAGCTAGGCTGGGAGGTGGAGAGAAAGACACATTTAGCATTGTCAGGGCATTAATCACCATCATTAATTTAATCTTCATTGTTTACACAATTTTCCATTTAGTTGTTCCAACAAACTGGAAAAAAAATGTTTATTTTATTCCACATGTACACAGAGTAAACTTACTTGTGGTGAATGTTCCCATGTAGGTAACTTTGGCCTGTGATTTGTGGTAACCAGTAATTATTACATGGTATTTCTGCCCGCTCCCAAGGCCTCCAATCACTCGTTCAGTGCCAGTTAAATTGAGTTTCAGGACTAGAGACTGGTCAAGTGCTGAGGTGATGGTGATGTCATAGACATAGATGTTTTGGGGCTCAGGAGTCACCCAATGCAGCTTAGCACTGTTCTCTGTGATATCAGTCACTTGGATTTCGCTTGCTCTCCTAGCTGCTGTTCAAAAGAGAAGCTAAAATAAGAGGCCTAAAAGAGAAAAGCTGAATGGTTAGGATGGTGCTCAACAAATTTGCTTCTAATCAGCATTTGCGGAAGATGAAAACAGAGAGTTAAAGAAGATTCATCCAAAAAAACTTTAATAAGGCTGAAACAAGTGGTGACAGGAACCCCTTCAGGAATTTGTCAGGTTCCTGCATATCTGTGAGAGTACCCATGAGAAGTAGTGAACCTTCCCTCCCACATTTCACCAGATTTCCTAGTTTGGGGAGGGGGTGTCAAAGCAGTGGAGCAGTGGCTGACAAGCATAGGTAAACCCTTTGTCCGAGGGCAAATGTATTCAGGGGGGCCAGTAAGGCGAACCCTATTGGAACACCATAGTTCTCTAGCGAAATCTCTCTACTGAAATTACCTGGGCCTTCTCCAGTAAGTCAGGAGCTGGTGCCATGTTTGTCAGCAGCTTCTCCTAGTCACTGAGAGGAGAGGGAACTGGAGAGTTGCCTGAGTAGAATCCAGTTCCAGGCTCCTTGGGCAGTAGTGAGCGAATGAGGGGATGGCTCCCCAGCATAGACTGTGATTGCCCTGTCTCAGTTACATTGCTAGGTCCATCTCAAGCTCATCTCCCTCTCCAGCACACACTTACCTCACATCCATCCCCTCACCCCATATCTCTCCTACCCCAGAGCCCCTATAGACAGTTTGCTCTGGCACCTTCTTTTCCCTGTTCCAGTGCCCACATGCCTCATTGCTTTTCCATGCCCTGGACTCCCTCTGTGCCCACCCCAGCCTCCCTTCTGCCCCCCCCCACCCCATGCCTTCCCTGCTCAACTCCATTTTGGTTGGCATGGAACCCAGTAATTTGACTTCCACAGGGCCCTATTAAACCTTAGCTACACTACTGCCAGGGGCATGTTTATGTGTATTTGTTTTGGGACAGGGGAGGGGAGACGAGAGGGAGGGTGCTTTGCTGTCAGCCCAACAGCTGGACAGACTACCCAGAGGCATGGTTTTCCTGTCATCAATATGTGTTAGCACATTAAGATCCACACTGTATATTCATGGTTAATGTTAAAACAGTCCAATTTTCTCCTCTCCTTGTTGAGCTAACCTCTGTTCCATCAGGGAGCTCCAGACCTCTTCTTCAAAATTCCGTCCTCTAGACACAATTCAAAACCCAACAAGGCTTCACTGTTTCAGCCTTTGACCATTTTCATACAGGCCACAGTGGGTGGGGGGATGGGTGTGTGCCGGTGGCGGGTGGAGGTAGGTGTGCGGCCGTTCCCACGGGCGTACAACTACTTCCACCCATCTCCACGCACGGAGTATTGGGCATTGGTACCCATTCCTCTGTGCGTTGGAGTGCGGGAGTGCACATGCTCCATCACCCACCACCCATGGTGTGCCTACGGGCACACACACACCCCATCCTCACCGCACCTGTCATGGCGTTTACATGAGCACCCGTGTGAAAAAGGCCTGAATCCCCAGATGTTCCACTTTGTATCAAATGCCACTAAGCTTTTATGTGGAGAGACAAGGCCATTAGTTCTGGCAGTTCCTTTTTTGGGCCAGATTCCACCTGCCATTCAGGTGACAGCTTCAGTCCCAGTTTTGAACAGCTCCATACTTGGGCCATTCCCTCCTTCTGCAACTCAGGAAATCCCAGGATCTCTTCCTGGCCTGCTTCACTGGACCACTTCTCCCAACCCTTTTGTCTTCTTCCCCCTCTCCCAGGAAACATGTGCCTGGGCCGAGCTTAGCAGACCTGTTTTCAGCTCCTCTGATCTTGGGCCTTAAGGTTATAAAGCCCTGGACTTTATGGCTACAAAGCCACACCCAAGCAGAGAGGTCAGTGGGAGAGGAGGACAACATTTCACCCATCTTCCTGGCTATTCTGGTTCTACTTGAGCTCTCTGCTCTGACTAGGTTGGACTGGGCTCTCTCTACAGACAAGGGAGACAAGGGAGAGGGAAACATAAAGAAGACAGGGATACACTCATGCAGGTGAGAAATTGCACATGCACCAGTTCCCTCTCCTCTCAGGGACATGCTTAGCTTAGTTACAAGGCAGAAGAAGACCCTGAATGATACGACAGTAGAAGGAACAATAGTGAGCAATCTGCGAGATTGAGGAGCTAGAGAAAGCCTGGTGGAAGAGGTATGTTTTTAGGAGGGGGTTTGAATGTTGGTAGGAAGCTGAGTGAATGCGTTCAGGGAGAGAGTTCCAGGCATGGGGGAAAGCACGGCAGAAAGGGTAAAGAAATTTCTAGAAGCAGGAGGCTCTGGCGCAGGTGAAGGTGGTAGAAGAAGAGTGGCAAAGCTCCCGGAAAGGAATGTAGCAGGAAACAAGTGAAGAAGGATAAGGGGAAACATGACCATAAAGAACCTTACAGGTAAAGCTAAGGAGCTTGTATGATGAATGTATTCAGGTAGAAGAAGCCAGTGAAGAGAAGAGAGGAGGAGCTGAACATCATCAAAACAATGAGCAAGGTGGATGACTTTGGCAACAGTGAGTAATTTCAGACGTGATGGGCCGCCAGGCCCGCCATGCTGAATGGTGCTCCAGGATCCGTTTTGGATTCGGTCAGGAATCAGTCTGGCTGTCCTTTGGCTGTGCCAGGCTGATTCCTCCTGGGGATCAGGGAGGGAGCGGGGCTGCGTGGCACGATGTGCGGTTACACAGCTCCGCCCCCCGTGCTCCCCTGGCCACCCGCCCTCCGGGAGATTGCCGGGCACAGCGGCCATTCCAGCCGCTGCATCTGATCCCGGACCGTGGCTGGACCATAATCCAGCCGGGCTGCAGGTAGAAGACATTGCCTGCAGCCCGTCCCAGACCGTGGCCAATCTGACCACGCTTGAGGCCCTATCCCACTATGCTTTCGGACTTCTGGGCGGCCGAAGGTCTGAAAGCATGGTCAATGAGATTCCCGCCAGGTATTTACTGGGGTGAACATCTGGCAGAAATCCCTTTAGATGTTACGGTACAAACGGCCACCACAGGGGATTCACTGTGGGTGACCATGGTATCATAAAGTCTGAAATTACCCAGAGTTGAACAGAAGTGAGGGGGGGAGGCCAGTAAGAAGTAGGGGTGTGCATGTCGTTTTTATTATAACAATAATGATAATGAAAATTGTCATTTTCATTATCGTTATTGCAATAACAAAAACGACAAATAATAACAATGAAAATAAAAATCAAAACAACTTTTTGTTTTTGAAATAAAGGGAGAACACTGAAAAACATATGTCTGGCCATAACATTTTTGTTTCTTATTCAATTCTGATGAAACCTGGGGAGCTTTTACCCCTAATGGAAGGCACTATGTGTACCACTATTTGAAAAGATTAGATAAAGAAAACCGATTTTAGAAGCAATTGAATGTTATTTTTAAAAAAGTTTCATACACATTCATGGCTACAACTTCTTTATCTTCCATCCAATTGGCCTGAAACCTGGAAATATTATGCCCCTCCCCAAGCTTAACACTCCTGCCATTTTTCAGAAAGATTGGATAAAGGGTCCTGATGGTATAAGACATTAACTTGAAAATACATTTCCAGCTGTATCATTTTTATATTCCAGCCTGTTAACAAGATATTTGGCAGAAATGTATGACATACCTTCCCTATCATCTCTGACAAACTACAGGATAATTTGATAAAGGGACCCAATTTTATAAGCAACTTAAGTTGTTCCCTTGAAGACCATTATTCAGATAAATAGCAGCACATGCAGTGCCAGTCAGAGACAGGCACCTCGCATGGCAGGGGGAGGGAGGCTGTAGGAGACAGGATGTGGAGAAACCCAAAAGACTGACAGACATATTCACTGGCCAATTACTGAATGCTTCCAGTTTTACAGGACCAATCGGTAGTGGCTTCAAGGCAGGCACTGTAACAGAGGACATAAGGACATCTCTATTGGCTATTTCCTAAACAGGTACTTGACTTTCCAGTAACAAGTGGGGGAGAGATGTTGGGATGGTCACAGCACAGAATGAGGATATTTGGTTGACATTTCTGCTGGCCTATTGGCACACAAACCAATCTTATACCACTGTGACACATAAGAGAATCCCTGGCATAGGCTCCTTCTCTGCATAATGCATATGCTGTGCAGACATATAAAATTGGGACCCTTTTTCACATCTTTCTGATATTTGGCAGAGATTATTGTGAAAGTGTGAGATATAGCACTGCCAAATTTCATGTACACTAGTTGGATTACGTATATGTTATGTCAGACATACATTTATATGTTAATTGCTTATACCACCAGGACCCTTTATCCAATCCTTCTGAAAGTTGGCAGAGATAGTAAATATGGGAAGGGGTATAATACGGACAAGTTTCATCTACATTAAATGTGTGGCAAAGAAGTTACAGCTAAGAATGTATATGATGATTTTTGCAAAATAATATAATTCAACTGCTTATCAAATTGATTTCCTTTATCCAATCATTTTGGAATTTGGTACACTTCCATTGGAGGTACAATCCCTCCAAGTATCAGTCAAATATAATGAAATACTAAATGTTACAGCCAAACATGTGTTTTCCATTGAAACCAATGGAAACAAAAATGAAAGCAAAAATAAAAACCAAATTTTGATATTTATGAAAATTAAAATGAAAGGTGACATGGACCCCTGGTGCACACCTCTAGTAAGAAGAGGGTTTCAGTGGAGAAGGCTAAAGACGACTAGAGCATGGAATAATTTTGACAGTGGAAGCAGTAAGGAAGAGCCAGATTGTAGCCATGTTATGCAGAGAGAAGCAACAGGCCTTAGCAACAGACTGGATCTGACATTTAAAGGCAACGGAAGAGTCAAAGATGAACTCCAGGCTACATGCCTGAGGGACAGGCTGGATGGTGATGTCATCAGTGGAAACTGAGAGGGAAGAGGGAGAGGAAGGTTTAGAGGAAAAGATGAGATATTCAGACTTGGTCATACTGAGCTTGAGTTGATGGTGAGACACCAGAAGTGATGTCAGCAACACAGTTGGTAATGCAAGACTGGAAGGAGGGGGAGAAAATAGGCATGAAGAGACAGAGTCGAGGGTCATCAGCATACAGGTGATACTGGAAGCCATGAGATTCAATTAGCTTGCCCAGGGATATAGGAAAAAGAGAAGGTGGCCAAGGACAATTGGGGAACTCCAACTTAGAGGGAAAGAGCAGGTACCAGCAAAAGAGACATTGAAGGAGTGGTTAGAGAAATAGGAAGAGAGCCAGTTGAGAGATGAGCCCTGGAAACCAAGAGAGCAAAGTGAATCAACGAGGATGGCATGGTCAACAGTGTCAAAGGTGGCAGAGAGATTGAGCAGGAGGAGAATAGAGTAGAGGCCTGTAAACTTAGCTAAGAGAAGGTCATTGATGATTTTAGCAAGAGCAGACTGTGTCAAGTAGAGAGGGCAAAAGCCAGACTGAAGAGGGTTGAGGGAGGAACTGGAAGAGATAAAACAAAGACAGTGTGTGTAGACAGCTCATTCCAGGATAAGAGTTTGGGAATGAATGTTACTAGCTCTCACTCCTGAACTTTAAACGTTAAGTTCCTTAAGATTATTTTCTTCCTACGAAGTATTTATCTCCTTCTCAGAACTATCAGTTCTTTTTTCCTCCAATTACAGGGCCTGCCTGTTCCATGGCACAATGACCTTCAACCTTATTGAAAACTGCAGCAAAGTATTTGTTTAATGTTTGAGTTATACCTAAACTATCAATCATTAATCAAACCGCTATCCTTGTTACACAATGGCCCATTTCATGATTTCATGTTCTCTTTCTATTTAAATTTCTACAGAACATTTTGCACCCAGTTCGCTTTTTTATTACAACTTCTCAAATAAGCAACTCTGGTCTCACTTCTCAGTTATGAATGTGGTCCTCCACTTGTTGCCACATCTCCTTGTCCATTCAAGTTTGTAAGTCTGCTGGGGCAAGGACCTGTCTTTAATCATGACCGTTAAGCATCAGGCACATTGCTGGTGTAATAATAACAATATTAGTTTTTATATGCCTTAACCTCACAGACATTTTATCCTCCCTGTATATAATATTAATTTTAACCCTCAGATGGATTTTAGGGTAAATGACCCCAAAGCAGTAAAAAAAAACAGTGTTGTTTTTTTTAGCAGACCTGTACCACTTCATACTTCATGTATTCCTCAGGAGTAATGGAGTCAATTGTCCTCTATTGGTTCATCCCACCCCCAGTTGTAATTGTTTTTACACTGAGAATTTAAAACAGTATTGGGGGTAAATTTGACCCCAGTTGTAATGAATGGGAAAATGAAAGCACTATACGCCTAGGGTACTGGGGGGTGATATTCACCCCAAAGATTCAATTCAACCACCAGTACTGTAATTTTGGGAACGTTGGGGGTACTATTGAGCCCAAATACCTTGTTAGTATTGTTTCTGTACCGCAAACAATAACTCTTAATAAAATTTTAAAATTTTATGTTAAACTGGAGTCATTTTCAAATGAATTACATTATTTCTTTTCCAATTGAGACTTAATTGGGGTCTATTTTACCCCAATACTGAATTAATACAGTGCATTTTTAATAGTCTGAGGGTTAAAACTGAAAAAAAAACAATGCAAAGAAGAATTTGTCAGCATTTCTTTCCACTAAATTTCTCATAAACATTTGTGTGAATAAAGCATTTGCAATGTGAAAGTCTTGAAACTTCCCTGCTTCTTCTTCTCTTACTTGTAGAAGTTTCACCAGTTCATGCATACAATGTAATTTAATAACCAATCAGGTTCCACTAATAAGAACAACACATAGCCAAAGAAGTACTCAGTGCAGATATTGCACAAACCAAATAAATATCCTTGCATGGAATTCCTAACTAGTACCAGTAATTTCAAACAACAAGCAAAACGATAAACCACAAAGGGACTGAAGTCCACTGAACTATGCTAATTCCAGTAGCTAACAATGTGGCCCAAAACCTCTGTTCAAATATTGTTTATGAACAGCAAATAAGACTAAACAATTCAAATACATTTTTTGCTATATGAAGTTTCCAGGTGTGGACAAAATTATAAGAGAAAATTGTATGCAACCCTTGAAATACTGCCTGGGAGCATTAGTAAAAAATGTGACATACAGAAACTTTGTATCTTTCTTAAGAAAAATAAAATATTCTAGTGAGAGCAAAATAAAATATTTATATGAGGACATTTTCTCTACCATATTAGTTTAGCATGCATGGAGTTTGCCATATGTTCTCTGTTAACTTATTTCAATGAATAATAAAAAGTTGTGCAACCTCTGGACAAAAGCATGTGTTACACATATTTTAACCTAGTATTGTTCACATAAAGGAAACTTTATTTTCCAGAGCACATTGCCAGCCTTGACTCTGTCTACACAAATGGTGGTTTCCATTTAGTTGGCTTAGATATGTTCCTACACAGTGGCTGTGTGACTAACCACAGTGAGCAGAACTCATTCCTTGTATAATGCTGCTGAAGACAATGGGCATGTGAACCAACCAATGCCCGCCAGACAGACTGTATACATCAGGGGTGGGGAACCTCAGGCCCAGGGGCCAAATGCGGCCCATGGCAAATTTATATGTGACCCCTTTCCACTTCCTCGATCTGGCCCTTGGATCCAGTTCTTACCTCCAATCACTGAAAAACTGAGCTCAAAGGAAGGGAGCAGAGATGAGGTCATGCAAACAAGGATAGGGGACAATTCCATGGCACGGATCCATTATTTGGGCCCTCCTTTCCTTGAGTACATCCCTTAAGCATCCCCACCCCAACTTCTGTGTGACCCTCGGAGCTTCTGCAAGTTTTCAAAGTGGCCCCCGGGAGGGAAAAGGTTCCCCATCCCTGGTATACATAAACAAGCTCTCTCTCTCTCTCTCTCTCTCTCTCTCTCTCTCTCTCTCCGACACAAATATTTAATCTGATTTCACCTTTTTCACTGTCATTTCTCTTATATTTATCTTTGCATGGCAAAGATGACTTTACAGACCTGGTCAAAAAAGTCTACAGCAATGAAAATAAGTCTGCACGTAAGATACCATTCTATTGACTAGAATGACCCATCTTATTTATTTATTTATTTATTTATTTTAATGTAATACTTCGCGCTCAGAGCAGCTTACAATGTAAAAACACATTAAAATACATTAACCCACCTCAACCCTAAACAACCCTCGCCCAACCCCTATCCCTGACTGCCAAATGTTTTGCCAAAGTTAAGACAAGACAGGACCTTTCTTGGTCTTATATTGATGGACTTCCTGGAGGAGTTCCACAACCCTGGGCCAGCAATTAAGAAGGCCCCTCTGTATGCCCTTCTTGTATGAACGAGATTGGCAGATGGTAGCCACAAAGGGTGCTCCTAG
Source organism: Sphenodon punctatus (assembly GCA_003113815.1). NCBI lineage: Eukaryota > Metazoa > Chordata > Lepidosauria > Sphenodontia > Sphenodontidae > Sphenodon > Sphenodon punctatus. The sequence continues at coordinate 1,165,071 of QEPC01015480.1, forward strand.
CTGACTGTAAGGATCATGATGGATGCTAGGAGCAACATCACTGCCGGTTGCTCCGTGGGTGGGTGTGGGTGGAGATGGGTATTGGCCGGGAGCAAACACTCACCAACACCCACCGAAAGTGGCATTTACACAGATGCCCCCACCCATCTCCACCCAGGGAAATGCTCCCCACCCACTGGCCAACACCCATCTCCACCCAGAGGAACTGGGTGGAGGCATCATGTGCGCACAGGNTTCCTCAGGAGTAATGGAGTCAATTGTCCTCTATTGGTTCATCCCACCCCCAGTTGTAATTGTTTTTACACTGAGAATTTAAAACAGTATTGGGGGTAAATTTGACCCCAGTTGTAATGAATGGGAAAATGAAAGCACTATACGCCTAGGGTACTGGGGGGTGATATTCACCCCAAAGATTCAATTCAACCACCAGTACTGTAATTTTGGGAACGTTGGGGGTACTATTGAGCCCAAATACCTTGTTAGTATTGTTTCTGTACCGCAAACAATAACTCTTAATAAAATTTTAAAATTTTATGTTAAACTGGAGTCATTTTCAAATGAATTACATTATTTCTTTTCCAATTGAGACTTAATTGGGGTCTATTTTACCCCAATACTGAATTAATACAGTGCATTTTTAATAGTCTGAGGGTTAAAACTGAAAAAAAAACAATGCAAAGAAGAATTTGTCAGCATTTCTTTCCACTAAATTTCTCATAAACATTTGTGTGAATAAAGCATTTGCAATGTGAAAGTCTTGAAACTTCCCTGCTTCTTCTTCTCTTACTTGTAGAAGTTTCACCAGTTCATGCATACAATGTAATTTAATAACCAATCAGGTTCCACTAATAAGAACAACACATAGCCAAAGAAGTACTCAGTGCAGATATTGCACAAACCAAATAAATATCCTTGCATGGAATTCCTAACTAGTACCAGTAATTTCAAACAACAAGCAAAACGATAAACCACAAAGGGACTGAAGTCCACTGAACTATGCTAATTCCAGTAGCTAACAATGTGGCCCAAAACCTCTGTTCAAATATTGTTTATGAACAGCAAATAAGACTAAACAATTCAAATACATTTTTTGCTATATGAAGTTTCCAGGTGTGGACAAAATTATAAGAGAAAATTGTATGCAACCCTTGAAATACTGCCTGGGAGCATTAGTAAAGAATGTGACATACAGAAACTTTGTATCTTTCTTAAGAAAAATAAAATATTCTAGTGAGAGCAAAATAAAATATTTATATGAGGACATTTTCTCTACCATATTAGTTTAGCATGCATGGAGTTTGCCATATGTTCTCTGTTAACTTATTTCAATGAATAATAAAAAGTTGTGCAACCTCTGGACAAAAGCATGTGTTACACATATTTTAACCTAGTATTGTTCACATAAAGGAAACTTTATTTTCCAGAGCACATTGCCAGCCTTGACTCTGTCTACACAAATGGTGGTTTCCATTTAGTTGGCTTAGATATGTTCCTACACAGTGGCTGTGTGACTAACCACAGTGAGCAGAACTCATTCCTTGTATAATGCTGCTGAAGACAATGGGCATGTGAACCAACCAATGCCCGCCAGACAGACTGTATACATCAGGGGTGGGGAACCTCAGGCCCAGGGGCCAAATGCGGCCCATGGCAAATTTATATGTGACCCCTTTCCACTTCCTCGATCTGGCCCTTGGATCCAGTTCTTACCTCCAATCACTGAAAAACTGAGCTCAAAGGAAGGGAGCAGAGATGAGGTCATGCAAACAAGGATAGGGGACAATTCCATGGCACGGATCCATTATTTGGGCCCTCCTTTCCTTGAGTACATCCCTTAAGCATCCCCACCCCAACTTCTGTGTGACCCTCGGAGCTTCTGCAAGTTTTCAAAGTGGCCCCCGGGAGGGAAAAGGTTCCCCATCCCTGGTATACATAAACAAGCTCTCTCTCTCTCTCTCTCTCTCTCTCTCTCTCTCTCTCTCCGACACAAATATTTAATCTGATTTCACCTTTTTCACTGTCATTTCTCTTATATTTATCTTTGCATGGCAAAGATGACTTTACAGACCTGGTCAAAAAAGTCTACAGCAATGAAAATAAGTCTGCACGTAAGATACCATTCTATTGACTAGAATGACCCATCTTATTTATTTATTTATTTATTTATTTTAATGTAATACTTCGCGCTCAGAGCAGCTTACAATGTAAAAACACATTAAAATACATTAACCCACCTCAACCCTAAACAACCCTCGCCCAACCCCTATCCCTGACTGCCAAATGTTTTGCCAAAGTTAAGACAAGACAGGACCTTTCTTGGTCTTATATTGATGGACTTCCTGGAGGAGTTCCACAACCCTGGGCCAGCAATTAAGAAGGCCCCTCTGTATGCCCTTCTTGTATGAACGAGATTGGCAGATGGTAGCCACAAAGGGTGCTCCTAGCTGACTGTAAGGATCATGATGGATGCTAGGAGCAACATCACTGCCGGTTGCTCCGTGGGTGGGTGTGGGTGGAGATGGGTATTGGCCGGGAGCAAACACTCACCAACACCCACCGAAAGTGGCATTTACACAGATGCCCCCACCCATCTCCACCCAGGGAAATGCTCCCCACCCACTGGCCAACACCCATCTCCACCCAGAGGAACTGGGTGGAGGCATCATGTGCGCACAGGGTCCATGGTGATTGGCTGCAGTGGTGCCCTGCAACATGTAAAATAAAATGTAACACCCATTTTATGGGTGTTAAGAGTGTCTGTGTAAAAAGGGCCTAACTCTGGTGGAGCTACTTGGCATTACTGATCACAATATAATCAAATTTGACATAATTACCGGAGGGAGAATGGTAAATAAAACTACTGCAGTAGCATTTAAGTTTGAAAAGGGAGACTATGTTATAATAAAGAAACAAGTTAGAAGGAAACTAAAAGGAGCAGTTGTGGGGATTAAATGTGTTAAAGAGGCATGGGGACTATTTATTATTATTATTATTATTATTATTATTATTATTATTATTATTAATATAATAGCCCCAGCGATGTACCTGGTGCTTACAAAGAACAAGATAGACATGCTTGAGAGCTTACAATCTAAAGACATGGGGAGGAGAGACAGGGAAGGGGAGAACAGAGGGAGAGACAAGGGATGTGACATTCATGAGGATGTGAGATTACAGTAAATTGGGAGTTTGCAGATAACAGGTGTGGGATAATCCTGGGAATGCTTAGCAGGAGTTTGGAAGTGCGGAGCGGAAGAGGTAGGTTTTGAGGAGGGACTTGAAGGCGTGGAGGGTGGGGGCAAGGCGGACGAGGGCAGGGAGGGAGTTCCAGGCGTGCGGGGCACCTTCTTGAAAGCCCAAATTAAATGTATTCCACAGGTTTAAAAAGGTAGCAGGAGGACCAAACGTCTGCCAGCGCGGCTAAATGGTGAGGTGAAGAGCCAAAAAGGCATCTATTAAAAAATAGAAAGCTAGTTCCAATGAGGAAATAGGAAAGAACATAAGCACTAGCAAATTAGATGTAAAACTTTAATAAGGCAGGCCAAGAAAGAATCTGAAGAGAGACTTGCTAAAGAGGCAAAAACTAATAATAAAAACTTGTTTTCAGTACATCAGAAGCGAGAAGCTTGCTAGAGAGTGCCATTAGATGACCAGGGAATACAAGGGGTGCTCAGGGAGGATAAGGTCATTGCAGAGAAGCTGAATGATTTCTTTGTTTTGGTCTTCTCTGCATTGGGGAGATGCCCACGCCAAAACAGTTCTTTATACGTGATGAATCAGAAAAACTGTCACTAATCGACATGAGTCTGGAATAGGTTCTAGAGCAAACTGACAAACTAAATAGTAACAAATCACTGGGACCGGAGGGACTACACCCCAGAGTTCTGAAGGAACTCAAATATGAAATTTCAGACCTACTACTGGTAATTTGTTAAAATATCACTAAAAATCTGCCACTGTACCTGAGGACTAAAGGGTAGCGATTTAGGGGTGAGACTTGGGGCAAAAAACTGGATACCGGTTTAACCAGTTATCGGTTTGCAAAAAATCGTTTTACCAGATTAAATCTGGTATACATGGACAGCACCCATGCATGAACACCCAGAAATCTGGATGTTCATACGTGGGTGCCATCTGTGTAAATCCCGTACACACGCATCCCCACGCACAGAGGCACTGGTGAAAATGGCAGTGTGGGGTAGGGGACGGTGCATATGGTTGTGCGCCCGTCTATATACCCTCTCCCCATGAAGCACACATGGATTGCGGTGCACATGGACCCCCCCCCATACACACACACTGTGGCCTGTGTAAAACGGCCACTCTCCACCCACTACCCACCCACCACACACTCACTATACATGTTGCAAGGCAGCAGTGTTGCCCTATGGGTGTCCTGCAATATATATAGTGGGTGGGAGGTGGGTGTGTAGTATGTGGAGAGTGTCTTGTCTGAAAACGTCCTATATGTACACAATGTTGAGTTCTAAATTAGGAGTTAACACTCATGAAAAGGTTCTTGGAGTCACTATGGACAACATTGAAATCCTTAGCTCAGTGTGCAACAGCGGTCAAAAAAGCAAACAAAATGTTAGCAATTATTCGTAAAGGGATAGAGAACAAAACTGAAAATATCATAATGCCACTATATAAATCTATGGTGAGACTACACCTTGAGTACTGTGGGTAGTTCTGGTCACCTCATCTCAAAAAAGATATAGTAGAAACAGAAAAGGTACAGAAATGGGCAACAAAAATGATCCAGGGTATAGAACGGCTCCCCTATGAAGAGAGGCTGGATAGGTTGGGGCTCTTCAGCTTGGAGAAGAAACGACTGAGAGAGGATATGATTAGAAGTTTATAAAAACATGAGTGGTGTGGAACAAGTAAATAGGAAACAGTTATTTATCCTCTCAAATAGTACTAGATTTAGGAGACACTCCATGAAACTATGGGTAGCAGATTTAAAACAAATAAAATAAAGTATTTTTTCACTCAGTGCACAATTAAGTTGTGGAATTTGTTGCCAGAAGACATGGTCAAGGCCAGTAGTAAAACTGGGTTTAAAAAAGGATTGGACAAGTTTCTGGAGAGTAGGTCCATTAGCAGCTATTCGCCAGGTAGGTTTGGGCAAATGTAAACTCTTACTGTCAGGAGGCGGGAGTGAACAACTGGGAGTTGACTGCCCCATTATGATCTGTTGGGTACTAGTTCCAAGCGACCAAGATTGGCCACTGCTGGAGACAGGTACTAGGCTTGAGAGACCATTGGTCTGACCCAGTATGGCACCACTTATGTTCTTATGTGTTCTTATGGAGCATCATAGGAGAGACTGTTTTTCAGGTACGTGGGGCTCAGGCTGTTTATGGCTTTAAAGGTCAAAATTAGCACTCTTTTAAAAGAAAAAACTCTAAAACTGGTCAGACTCTCTAATATATCTGAGGGAAGAAATAGGTCTTATTGGAGCCAGAATTAGTATAAATTCTGACCAGCTGCTGTATCATGCAGTTTCCAAAGCTCCACAAATGTTTATGTGACTATCCCGAGCACAGATGTTAGACAGAAGGCCAGGATTTTGGCAGCTGTAAATTGAAAGGATGAAGCTGAGCTCTGTTCAAGGCAATTAAACTATAATAATTAATCCCAGTGAGAATCTGGCCTTCTAGAAGTTTTTTGGACCTTTTGCATTGACTGAAAAAGATGGTAATCACCCCTGATTTTGCAACAGATTAAAAAAACCAAACAGAACAGATGAATTGGTCAGATCCTGAATAAGCCTATGAATGGGTAATACTGCACATACCTTCTGGTTTGCCTGATGCAGTAGCTTTGACAGTTGTAGTAGTTGTAGTAGTACTAGCTTTAGTTGTAGTAGTAGCGTTCATAGTAGTTGTGGTAGCTTTAGTAGTTGTTGTCGTAGTAGCAGCAGCTTTAGGAGCTGTTGTGGTAGTTGCCTTAGTAGTTGTAATAGTGACATTGTTTGGAACATTTCTGTTCAAAGCAAAAACAGTTATTAATAGGTATAGGTTTTTCTAGGTGATTTTTTTAAATGGTAGGAGTCTTCTCTAAGGTACTTAATTTAGTACCCACAGGTAATACTTGCATTTTCAAGTACTTGATGAGCTACCTGGGTACCGATCAGGTACCCAGATACCTGAAAAACACATAATTTCCATTACCGATTTTTTGATTTTCCGATTACCGATTGGTACATCGGGTCAGAAAACTGAAAAATAAGGACAGAAATTAAATTAATTGAGAAGTTCACTTTCCAGGATCAGAAGTCTATTTTCCAGGATGGAAAATCAATAATTAGGTATCAGTCAGTAAATCGATAAAAAAGAAAAAAAAATATGACATTCTGGCACCAGAAGTTGACAGTCTGAGACACTGGGTACCTGACATTGTGAAATCAATTTGGATCCTGGAAATGCGATGGGTACGCCCGTTTTTGCGGATACTCATTGAAGCTCTATCTGGGAAGAGAGATCTTCCTCCCTGTGTTGCTATGCCTATTTCTCAACACTTCTCCAAGTAATAACATCTTCAGTGTTATTATATTAGAATTATGAAGGAAAGGGGGCTGATCTAATGGAAGTTAATCTTCTTCCTATTGACTCCAATGAATTATGGATCATGAGAGGAGTGAAAAGCTGGGGACCATTTAGTTGGATATGACAACTAAATGGCTGCTTTCCCACAAACAGCCTTTGGCGCTGTGGGAGCATGCGCTATTCAAATTTTGTGCAACTCCTGTCTCATGGGAAAGGAAAGAGTGCGGTTCTCCCGCTGGCAAGTTTGCACATGGGCCAGGGTAGTGAAATCCTACCCTGTCAGATGCATGAGCTTGCCGGTGACCTGCACTTCCTCCTTTCCCACAAGATGGAAACTGCGCTAGATTTGAATAGTGCACGCTCCCAGAGCACCAAAGCAGTTTGTGGGAAAGGAGCCAATATTGTAGAGGTGAAGGCATTATAAATGCTAGAGTCAGATAGTTAATTAGTAGGCGCGGGCGGGCCTGTAAACCCGGTATCCGATAATGCCGGTACTGGGCGTACCGGCATTATCAGATTCAACCCGGTAAATCCGGTCCGGTTACTGGATTCCGGGTACCGGATTTTTTTTACATTGCAGCCATTTAAATGAATGGCTGCAATGTAAAAAAACCCACCAAAAAAGTAAAAAAAAAACCTCCCCGAGTGCAGGCTGCATGGGTGGAAGGGGGGACACCCCCCACCCACCCTGGATTTTTTTTTAAAAAAGAGCCCCCCCCCAGCACCAGCGGCCGCGGTGTCCCCGCAGCAGCTGGTAAGTAATTAGACCTGATCCCTGGGGGGGGTGTTTAACACCCCCCACCCACCCAGGGATCACCCTTACTACAAGTTGCCACTGTACCTTAACTTTCAGCAGAGCTCCGGGTGCGGCAGCGGCGGCGGGCGGTCCGGGGGCCTCAGCGCCGGTTGTGGCTGCCGGCGTCAGAGACACTCTAGGCCTTCCGGGGGACTT
>QEPC01015480.1:1173234-1189255 GCA_003113815.1 Sphenodon punctatus
CTACCTCCCCACCCATCACCCCTCTCCCCTGCCAAATGCCTGGTGGAATAACCAGGTCTTGCAACTTTTCCAAAAAGAGGGGAGGTCCGGGGCCAGCCGAGTGTCCACAGGAAGGGAGTTCCATAGGCGCAGCGCAGCCACTGAGAACACCCTCTCCTGTGTGGTCACCCGAGAAACTCGGAGGATCTCGAGCAGGGCATCCCCAGATGACCGCAGGGGCCAATCCAGGACACAAGAAGTGAGGAGGTCTTGCAGATAGGCAGGGCCCAGACCATTTAGGGCTTCATAGGTTAAAAGCAACACCTTGAATTGGGCCCGGAAAACCACCGGCAGCCAGTGCAGAGAGCGGAGCACTCCTGTAATATGCTCCCGGTGGCCCAGTCCCACTAGGAGATGGGCCACCGCATTCTTCACCATCTGCAATTTCCAAGCTGTCACTATGGGTAGCCCCACGTAGAGTGCATTACAGTAGTCTAGTCAAGAGGTGATGAAAGCATGGATGACCATGGCCAGGTCACAGTCAAAAACATACGGCCAAAGCCGTCACACCAGATGCAACTGGCGGAAAGCACTCCTCGCAACAGTCTCCACCTAGAGATCCAGGCAGAGCTGCGCATTGAGGAGCGACCCTAGACTCCGTACCTGGGAGGTCAATGGAGGACAGACCCCATCAATGATGGGGGTCGCCAAGTCCATCGCCTTACCCACTAACATCACCTCCATCTTGTCAGGATTCAGCTGCAGTCAATTAGCCCTCATCCAGTCTCTCACAGCTTCCAGGCACCGAGTAAGCACCCAGACTGCTGGGCCTGGATCTGTTGAAAAAGAGAGGTACAGTTGGGTGTCATCAGCATATTGATGACACCGTACACCGAACCCCCTAATCACCTTGCCGAGTGGCTGCATATACACGTTGAACAGGAGAGGGGACAGAACAGAACCCTGCGGAACTCCACATGATGGGGCTTCCATAACCTCTGGTTCCCCTAGTGTAATAAATGCTGCATCGAAATCGTGGCGAATACAAGCAATTTTGTGCATAAAATAATCCACAAACATGTCACAGTGGGCAATAGATGACTCCACTCCAAGGTTGAGGGAGGCCGGAGTGACCAGCCCCCGCACTACCCGGAACAGCTCCTATGGATGGGATTTTGCGGGCACTATGAGGGCAGCAAAGAACCCTCTCTTTGCTGCCCACATAGCCATGGCATAGACTCATAAACTGGCTCTATGCCGCAATCTATCGGCTTCAGCACACGAACGACACCACCACTGCCTCAACCACCCCCCATCTCGCTTCAGCAACCACAGCTCCTCGGAAAACCAAGGAGGTCTGCAGAGCTGCTGTCTGGGCAGCAGATGCCTAGGAGCCGTCTGCTCAATGGCCTCCATCAACAAGGTGTTCCACGGCACAATGAGGTCATTGATGAGACGGTCGTCAAGGTCAGAGGGTATTTCCCCCAGTGTATTCTGGAACCGTTCTGGTTCCATCATCTTCCGGGGGCAAACCAACCGAATTGGCTCAACACCCTTCCGGGGGCAGACATGCACTAGGAGCATGTTATTAATTAATTATTAATTGTTTGATTGATTTCTCGCACCATCCTGCTAACAAGAGCTCAGGGCAGCTACAAATTTAAATTTAAAAGTCCTTCCCTCCCTAACCCTCAACCACCACCTATCTCCCTCACCAAAAGACTGACGGAACAGCCAGGTCTTAAATTGACGTCGAAAGAAGGAGAGGTCTGGGGTCACCTGGGCCTCCGCTGGAAGGGAGTTCCACAGCCTTGGTGCGGCCACCAAGAACACCCTCTCCATAGTCACCCCTCAAGATACCTGGGGGACTTTGAGAAAGGCCCTCCTGACTGACCGCAGGGGTCAATCCAGAGCCCAGGGAGTGAGGCGGACCCGCAGATAGATAGGGCCTAGGCCATATAGGGCCAACACCTTGAATCAGGCACAGAAGACTATAGGAAGCCAGTGCAAAGAACAGAGCACTTGTGTAATGTGCTCATGGCGACTTGTCCCCATAATGAGACTGGCTGCCATGTTCTGCACCAGCTGCAGTTTCTGAACCGTCTAGTCTTGAGGTGATGAAAGCATGGATGACAGCAGCCAGGTTGGAGTCCAAGACGTACAGCTAGAGTTGCCGCACCAGATGTAAATGGCAAAATGTGCTCCTCACCACTGCCTCCACCTGGGCATCCAGGCAAAGCCAGGAATCGAGGAACACTCTCAGACTACAAACCTGAAGGACCAGTGGAGAGTGAACCCCATTAACAATGGGGGAACCCAACCCCACTGCCCTCCCCACTAGCGTCACCTCTGTCCCCCACATTCAGTCCCCCACAGTCGCCAAACACCACCGAGTCAGCACTGAGACTGCCGGTTCTGAGACTGCCGGTTCTGGGTCAGATTAAAAAAAGAGGTAGAGCTGGGTGTCATCAGCATATTGATGACACCGGACACCAAACCTTCTCATGACCTTGCCCAGTAACTGCATATACATGTTGAACAGGAGAGGGAACAGAATAGAACCTTGTAGGACTCCACACAAGAGGTCCCGAGTAGATGAAGAACAGTTCCCCAGCACCACTTGCTGAGTTCTCCCAGCTAGGAAGGAATGGAACCATTCACAAACAGTCCACCCACCCTAAAACAGTTCCGTAAGCGAGTCATCAACATCTCATGGTCAACAGTATCAAAAGCAGCTGACAAATCTAACAGAATCAGAAGTGTCAACCGACCCTGATCCAATTCATGGCGGAGGTCACCAACCAAGGACACAAGCGCAGTCTCAGTGCCATAACCCGGACGAAAGCCGGACTGCGAGGGATCCAGAAAACTGATGCGGTCCAGATGCTCCTGTAACTGTCAAGCCACAGCCTATTCAATAACCTTTCCTACAGACAGGAAGGTTAGAAAATGGCCGATAGCTGACAAGGGAGTCAATGTCAAGTGATGGTTTCTTGAGCAGAGGCCGCACCACCACATCCTTGAGGCAGCCTGGCACTCTAAGGGAGGCATTAATCACCCCCGCAAGCAATGCCCCAGTGTCTCCCGGCTGGCCTTGACCAGCCCGGATGGGCATGGATCCAGAATCTTGCTGGGTCCTTATACCATACCTTTTGTCATACAAGCTGATAGGGCCCTGCATAATAGACTGAGCCCAATCAGACACTAGGAGTCCAAAGGGCTTTGGTATGGGGACCTTCCTGGCCCATGCCCCTCAGAACTGAGCCGGGCTGGGCTTTTAGTGGAGTGTCATGATGTCATAGCACTCAACTTGGGCAGCCACATCAGATAAAAGGTGGGGAATGACTTAACCCCACCCTTTTCCTGATGTGCCCCTGCCCCAGGAAGCACCATGTCATCAAGGCACTCCATGGGTGGGGAGGGCACATCGGGTAAGGGGCGGGGTTAAGCTGTTCACCTGCTCTTTTCCTGACATGTCCCTACCCACAGCGTAGCAATGTGATATCATATACTCTGGCTGCTTTCACACATTACACAAGAGTCTATTATAATAACTGGAGATAATACTGGGTATTATAATTCCACAGTTTTTGTAATGTGTGAATGCACTATTCCCCTTTTATGCTGCAAGATCTCCAGTTGCTGTAAAAGCCACATTTTGGTGGCTCTTACAATGACCTGAGATCTTGCAGCATAAAACAGGAATACTGCATTCACACATTACAAAAATTGCAGAATTATAATACCCAGTATTATTTCCAGTTATTATAATAGCCCATTATGTAATGTGTGAAAGCAGCCTCTGTGATGGTGGTGGTGGAAACATCAGGAAAGGGTTGGGAACATGGCTGAACCTGCCCTTTTCCTGATGGGACACTTCCCCCTCTTAGAGACCAGTCCTGGGGACTGAAGAGTCTGGCTGCATCAGGATCGGGCTTGGGTCAGTCCCAGTATCGTCTGAGTCAGGCCTGATTTTGGATCCAGTGCAAGATTCTGCAAGCTGAACCAGTTGAGGTAAGTGATTTGTGATACAGCAGTTATAACTGAAAGATCAACATGCTTTGTGCTGCATGGTACTACATGATAATATCAGAACCATCGGTGACCATTTATAAGAAAGATTGACAAATACCAGATGAATAGACACATTAGGGCAGTCTTGCTGTTACACCCTCACCTGAAAATTTCATTGAAATCACAGGAATTCTCATGAACAGAGAAATTGCTGGATTGGGCCAATTGAGTTTACAGATTAAGATACTTTAAAGTATAGGTGGAGAAACGCAGGCTTGCGGGGGAAATGTGGCCCACATATCTAGTTTTCGTGTGGCCCCTTTACAGTTTTTGGATCTGGCCCCTGGATCCAATTCCTATCTCCAAGCACTGGGGGGGGAAATGAATTCAGGGCAATGGACCAGAAATGAAGTCATGCATTGCACACAAGGATAGGGGACAGACCCATGGCCGAAACACTCTTCTTCCTAAGCCCACACCTTAAGCATCACCACCCTCAACTTCTATGCGGCCGTTGGAGTTTGTACCCATTTTCAAAATCGCCTCAGGGAGAAAAAAGGTTCCCCATCCTTGCCTTAAAGTATCTTTTCTGCAAGTGTGGGACACATCTCTTTATATTTTAAAAGAGAACTGGTTATTTAAAGACATAAATACATTGGCCCCTTGATACAGCACAAGTCTGACAATCCAGTATAAAAACTTATATAGAATTTGGGGTGGGGAGGGGGAATGAATCAGTTTTAAACTGAAAAGTATAGCAATTTTCAAGACAGGTATGCACTATAAAAGTCTTTGTTTCCCAAGTAGATTCTGTTGGAGAAAAAGTCCCACTTACATTTGTTTCTGGCCAAATTTTTTCACTGGCTGATAACCTTGGAACCAATCACATTGTTTCCTGATGTCTGGAGACAGGTAGAAAGCATTTTCACCTAGAGAGAAATACAGCAACAAAATTCAACGCTATTTTTTAATAATGATAGTTTTTTAATATTTTCCTTTCAACAAATAAAAAGAAACTACAAATTTACAACATAATATGCAATTGACTACAAACATGCTTCATGAATCTCCATATGTGCTTTTTCTTAAAGTGCAGCAATACTTCCAGGTCTTTGTCCTTCAAACAGTCTCCATTCATATTCAGACAATTTTTAAAAATTCTTCTAATATATATATATTGGAATTTTCAGACCACAGAATTCCTCTAACTGTCACCTATCTCTGGGCATCATTTGAAACCCAGTGTGCTACTGACGAAGGCGGAAGCCAAAATGTCTAGCTCCAGCTTCAGCATCAGTTTTTTAATCTTTCCATCTACCTCTGTTTATCAATCTACATCTACAAAAAAGAATTATTAAATTACTGATTGACTGCATCCTCCTGGGATCCAGAGTTTCCTTGTGAGTTGTGCTGTTCAGTTGCTTTCCAAGTATCTCTCTCTCTCTCTCTCTCTCTCTAAGATTTTACACTCTAGTTTGGAGTTGTTGCTCTTCTCCAATATGCTCTGGAGAAATTTCTTTGGATTAGGCTGCAATTTTAATTTTGTGCATGTTAGTTATTACAGCTCTGGTCTGCATAGCACTTACAGTGACAGAGTCCCAGTCTGAAGCTGGCAATGTCAGTCTATTTCCAAAACATTTGTATATATGAGCAAATGGTAGGAAGTTGATCTTGCCTATAAATATTTTTCACACCTATTAGGTGTCATTTCAATCTGGCTCCAAAGGATTACAAACTAAGTATTAATATATTTTTTTAGCAAACTTGTACCATTTAATACTCTATGAATTCTTCAACTATAATGGGGGCAATCGTACTGTGTTCATTCATGCCCCCTCCCCAATTGTAATTTTTTTAAAACTCGAGAATGTCATTAAAATGATATTGGGGGTAAGTTCGACCACAATTGCAATGAATAGGAAAATGAAAGCACCAAATGCCTAGAGTACTGGGGTCATATTTGACCCAACCACATACTGTAAGAACAGTATTTCTTTGGGGAGAAAAAATGCTTAAACCAGAACCTGTTCTTTCCATTAAGTGTTCTCGAAGTAGGATAAGGAGAACAATTTAGCATTTTGTCTGTTTTCGTTAATGTCATTTCCTATATGTACAGAAAAATACCACTACAAGAGTACTGGGGTCAACTACGCCCCAAGGTAAATGACCCCAGCACTCACACTTACCAACTTCAATTTAGTTTTATTTTTACACAGCTGTTAATACTTAGCCCATTTTCAGACTCTGCACCAGGCTCGCAGATTTAAATAATCTGCCATCGAAAAGTCGCACAGCAGCATTTAGATGAACCGCTGTCATTGAAAACCATGGCTCGCACATTCCTTTGAATCCGCATTGGTAAAACCCCGATATTGAGGTTTTACCAATGAGAATTTAAAGGAATGCGTGAGCCGCAGTTTTCAATAGCGGTGACATGTCTAAATGCAGCCCACGTGACTTTTCTAATGGTGGATTATTTAAATCCACAAGTCCGGTGCAACGTCTGAAAGCACCCTTATTGTGAAACTTCAATACAGTTCTTTTCATCATACCTACTTGCAGTTTTGTGTTGGGAAAAAATGTACCAGGTGGTGTATGGGGTCATTTCCATCCCCAATATTTACTGTGAACTCAGTCTTATGACCCTGTCAAGCTGTCTGCAGTTACCCTTAACAACATCAAAGTGTTGTATGGATCCACCATTACTTGAAAATGTTGTTACTTTTGCAGTTTCTGTATATCGTATGTTCCCAAAATGAGGGGAGGGGATGTCAATTCAACACCGAGTACCCTCACTGTGGGATATTGCTGTTAACACTGTGGGTACTCTGGATCCCAAGTACCTTTACGTGGTAGTGTTGTATTTATGTACCACAAAAAATAACTCTAAACAAAATTTAAAATGTTTATGTTAAACTGGAGCCATTTTCAAATCAATCACATGGTTTTATTTTAAGCTGTGACTTAAGTTGGGTCTGTTATACCCCAATACCAGATTAATACTGTGTGCTTTTCAAACTTGTGGGGGTTAAAATTTGTGTAGAAATAAACCCTCTTTTTAAGAAATAACGGTGCCAATCTTGGATAATTTCTCACTGAGAAGTCATATAATATAGATAATGCAAATGTCCATTCCTTTGTTTCTAATTATATCTGCAAGTCCATGGAACATTGAGAAATTTTTACTATAGAGGAGCTTGGTATAAGCGATTTAAAAGCAGAAAATCCCCCACGTATTTTCCTTTTAAAGAGGTTTTTCAATTTTCTACCAATAAATCTGTTTACTAAGTGATGACATCTTTGTAAATAGTACCCCCCTAAAAAACAACAACCCCTAATTATTTCCAAACTGTGTCCACTGATTTGCTCTTCTGACTTGGAGTTGTTCAATATGCTGTCTAGCTCATTTGCCTTCCAGCTCTAGAAAATTGGTTTTCTCTTCCCCAAAGAGCAATTATGGTCTTCATTTATAGTTATCAAACACAACAGTATTTTGGTAATTTTCTATGTTCCTTTCTTAAAAACAAATTATTCAGTGAACAGGATTTTGTAAAGACATCAATAGAATGTTCTTTGTTGGATATACCAAAGTCACCATCTTTGATTCACCTGCCAACAGCTATTCTGCCTGTTTCCAATATTCTTTTCCACAAAACGATCAAGCTAATGTAATTACTGTTCCTAGCTAATCTAAAAGACTACAGTATGGTTCCATTGATTGGTAGGATAGGTAGGCTAGGAGATTTGTACAAATGATGTCAATCCATGCTACACATAGAATGTAGTTCTCTGTGCCTGAAGTATGAGTGTCCATTCAGCTTTATCTATGGTCCTTTTAAAACAGACCACAGTGGGTAGGGAAATGGGTCTGCAGCCAAGGTGGGTGGAGGTGGGGGTGCACCTGTTCCTACAAACACCCCTCCCCCCCCCACCTCCGCCCAGCTCCACCCATGGAGAACCGGGAATTGGAGCCCATTGCTCCATGCATGGGTGGAGATGGGTGTAGCACGGGAGTGCGTATGCACCCCCACACGGCATTCACACAGGCGCCTCCACCCATCTCCATGCAGTAAAACTGCATGGAGATGGGTGGGGGCGTCTCGTGTGAAAAGGGCCTATGATCTTGACTTCATCCATATTTATCAAACCCAGGAGTATACTAGTGTTGTTATATGAGGGATCATATCCAATCATCTCAGATTATGTAATGATATTCTTTTAGAAATTAATTTTACCAGTTCTGGGTGTGTTAGATTTGCAAACAGGAATTGGCTAAAATTTTGGCTAAAATGTTTGCATCTGTATTAATTAATAAATGAGCCAATAATGAAGCACAAGGCAGTGTTTTTGCCCACTTTGGGGGATTAATATTGTTTTAGCCTCTTTCAATGGCACCTACTGTCTTTGAAATCCCATGTAATACATTTGTAAAGGGTTTTCTTAAAATAGGCAGATCTGGCTGTAAACCACCTGGACTTTACTGTTAGCTAGGCTTTTTCCCTTCTTAAATAGTAGATTCTGTTGCTGAAATTGGTTTACCTAGCCAAGTTCTTAAATTGGTGTTCCTATTTATTTTCTGCAGTTAGCTGTGGGCAGGGTTTATTGTTTAAGATAATAATATCTTGGTGAATGCTGTCTAATGCTGGGAGTTTAAAGAAATATTTATACGCCTTTAGGCAGATCATTTTGAATTCTTTTAACATTTTCTGATATTTAGAGGTCATTTCCGCAGCAGACTTCTTAACTGTAAGTGATCTGTGTTCTAGATCATCTAGGCTTTAACTAATAGCAAGCTAGCATTTTACTTGTTTTGTTGTTAACATCATAAAACATTTGCTTTCTATAAGACAGGTTTAACAATGGGTAAAAACAAACGTGACAGTAACATGCTGTGGTTCGCTTTGATTCGTGGGCCACTGTCACATGTGTTGTTGTGACGCCAGATGTTGGCCTGGACTGAGGGTGATTTCCCGCATTACGGCCGGCAGCATTGACCCCAGGCCATGGGGTGGTTCAGACCACGGGCCGGGGTGAAGGGGTGCGCCAACAGACGTTCGCCCCTTTGCCCCCGACCGTGGGGACCGCCAAACCACGGCCCAGGGTCAATGCTGCCGGTCGTAACGTCTGCCAGGCAACCCCCCCCCTCCCGGAGGGGGTGGAGCTGCACGACGCAGCATGCGGCCACATGGTCCCGCCCCCTGCACTCCCCGGGCACCCGCCCTCCCCAAGACAGGCAGCTGCAGCAGCCTATCTAGCCGCTTCCACCGCCCACTGCCCGCCACCAGGACTCCGGAACGCGGTGACGGTAAGGTAACAGACGTTACTTTTCCTTCACTGCGTTCCGGATTCCCCCTAACCACGCTTCGTTCGCCACCATGGTGCGGGAGAACAAAGCGTGGTTTGGTTTACCGCAGGGGGTGGTTGACTGAGGTGAACATCTGGATGCACGCAAACAGACGTTCACCTACGTTCACACACACACACACCACGGTTGACTGTGGCTGACTGAGGTGATTTTAGACAACGTAACATCTGAAATCACCCTGAATCTGGGTGTGTTGGCAGCTGGCCTGGGCTCTCACCTTGGCAAAACAATCTAAGCAAAGCAGGCCAGAGCCTGTTAGCACGTCTGTTCCCGCTGGCCTGATTCGGGCTCACCATGGCTGGCTTCCATGGCTTCCCGTCATGGCAGAGGGCGGAGCACAGTGTGGGGTAGGGCTGGTCAGCTGTTTGTGCATCTCCCCATCCTCCTGAGCCTTGTCTGGTTGAATATTTGGCACGGCCCAACCCAGTCCACTCCATGTCTGCAGCAGCTTCCTGACACAAACTGGGCTGGGTTGCTGCCGTGGTGAAGACATGTTGTTTTTACCCAATGGCTTAGCTATGACCAAGGATCCCAAGGTGGTTCTTATGGAATTAATCTTTTGACATATTTCATCAGATTATCTTTTATAGCATTCCAGTTCTAGTTTTGAGATTGTTTAGTTGCCATGTTGGTCTCAAATGTAAAGAAACTGAGACAAAGTAGTTCAGTTAATATACACTAACCTGCATTTGTTTTATCATTTGATTAATGGTTTCTCCTCATTGTATTTAAATGTTTGAAATGCTAATAACTTTCCCCCTAACTTTTCAAACCCTGACTGTCTGGATACAGTGCTTAGTTTCAGCTCATGACAGATGCAGGAGTCAACAAATCTATTTGGATTCAGGGTCAAACTTATCTAAAATTCTCATGTGTTCAGGTCTGGGGTTTGGGCCCAGTTCTAGTTAATCTAATTAAGAAACAAGATCATCCTTCAACAAATGGTATTTTCCTTTAATTTCTTGCTCTTCCCATATAAGGCTTATCTGCTAGGCACTGTATGTCATAACAGTATGCCAGTTGGAGCAGGGACATATTTCTAAACACAACTGCCCAGCACCAGATACACTGCTGGCATGATAGTAATAATGAAAATAAAAATAGTGGCAGTTTCCCCATGCCTGCATCACATTATACTTACTGCTGACAAACGATGGCAAGAGTCTTCCAAAGCGCAGTAAGGGGTCTTCATGTAGCTCAGACGGCTTATCAATTAATTTGAAGAACACATCATTTGGCTCACTTGAAAGACTGTAGATATTCTTGACATTAACTTTCCTGCCAATGCCCAATATAATGAAAAAGTATCCTTTGCATTTGGCATCTATAATGACTCTTTGAAGGTGCTCAAGTTCTTGCTTTTTAACTTCTCCGGTCATCATCAGAATAATGACTTTCAGATCTCTTGGGTTTGGTGCACTTTCAAAAACATGTTCCACTGTATATTCTATTGCATTTCCCATAGCCCTTGTACCATATATCTGGGTCATTTGGTTGCTAATGAAATCCACCATCTTGTCTTTGGATCCATACTCTGTGAATGACACTTCTACTTTCACTGGCGATGTGCTTGAGTTTGCTTCATACTCATAAGGAGCATGCTGGAGGACTGCCACTCTTGCATGGTGCTGGGATGACTTTGGATCAGAGCTGATTTCCAGATGACTTACTATGTATGAAATATACTTCCTCATCTCACTGAACTGGAAAGGAGTGGTGCTCTCAGAGCTATCCATTATGAATGCCATGTCAATGTCTACATCTGTTGGGGCTGCCCTCCTGTCTCTGAAAGAAGGCCTTATGTTGCCACAGCTAGCAATATCAGGCTCACATACATCTAGAAAGTAAATATATCAGTTTATATGTAAAGTACTTAAGATGATCTTTTTTTTTTTGTCATTGACATAATATGTTATATGATCGATGAGGTCATTATGGGCTTTCCAAGCCTTGCATAGTTGGGCAGCTAAATGGTACAACAAATTCAATATTGACAAGTGGAAAGTTATGCACATAGGAAAAAATAATCAGGGACCCGTGCTCATTGTGCTTTCCCCATTGCTGTCAATGAGGAAAATGCAGTGAACATGGATCCTTGAAAATAATCCAAGCTGTACCTACACAATGCTGTGTTCTAAATTGGGTGTTACCACTCAGGAAAGGATCTTGGAGTCATTGCAGACAATTCATTGAAAACCTCAGCTCAGTGTGCAGCGGTAGCAAACAAAATATTAGGAATTATTCAGAATGGGATAGATAATAAAACAAAAAAATATCATAATGACACTATATAAATTTATAGTGTGACCACACTTTGAATGCTGTGTGCAGTTCTGGTCAGCCCATCGCAAAAAAGATATATTACAACTGGAAAAGGTGCAGAGAAGGGCAACAAAAATGATCAATGGTATGCAATGACTTCCATACAAAGAGAGGCTTGATAGGTTAGGGCTCTTCAGCTTGGAGAAGAGATGAGTGAGAGGAGATAGGATAGATTTTTACAAAATCAGGAGTGGCATGGAACAAGCAAATAGGGAGCTGTTATTTATCCTCCCAAATAATACAAGAACTAGGGGACAATACATGAAACTCACTGACAGCATATTTAATACAAACAAAATAAAGTACATTTCCACTCAACATGCAATTGGTTCATGGACCTTGTTGACAGATGATGTTGTGAAGATCAGTAGCATAGCTGGGTTTAAACACGGACTGAATAAGTCCTTGGAGAACAGGTTCATTAATGCCTATTAAGTCAAGTAGGCCAGGCAGTCTACGGATGATTTCAGACGAGACGGGGCGGCATTCGCCCCGTCCCGGAATCACCCTTCTGATTCCTCGCCAGAATCAACGCGTCACGTCCAACAGATGTGCCGGCTGATCCCGGCGGGGAATCAGGGAGGGGACGGGGCCGCGAGGCGCAATGTGCGGCCGCACGGCCCCGCCCCCCCACGCTCCTCCGCTGCCCACCCTCTGGGGAGACGGGCGGGTGCCGCAGCCAATGCGGCCTCAGCGCCCGCCCGAATTGACCACGGCCCGGAATCCCGCCGGGGATTCCGGGCCGTGGTTGCCGTCCAGACAAGACGGGCCCCTTCATCGCAGCGGGGAATCACATTCACCACGCAATCGGCGCCGGCCCCGCTGGTTCCGCCCATGGCGTGGTGAATATGATTCCCCGCTGCGATTGAGCGTGGTTAACATCTGGGGGGGAACTTCCGGTTCCCCAACAGACGTTATGAGGCCATTCCCCACCACAGGGTATTGACTGTGGTTGAGCGTGATCTCGTAACGTCTGAAAATACCCTCTGACTGTCAGGAGCTGGGAGTGAACAGCAGGGAAATGGATCATTTCATTATGACCTATGGGTACTTCTTTGAAGTGACCAAGAGTGGCCACTGTCAGAGATAGAATTCTGAGACCACTGGTTCGATCCAGTATGGTGCTTCTTATGTTACTATGTTAAATGTAATATTTACTTGCAAGTACAAATCCAAGATAATTTAGAACATTTCTGCTTCCTCAGAGATTCTCATTGTGTGAGATAGATAGATAGATAGATAGATAGATAGAGCGAGCACCAGCACAAACAGCATTAGTAATAACACTGTATGCTCAACAGCATGCAATACTGGTGTCATTGCACCATCCAGTTGCATACTTTCAGTAGACAGTATGATCACTCTCATAAGTCCTGCCCCCATACTAAAAGGAACCAGGGCTTGGAATAGGCAACCTTGGGGCCCTGCAGGTGGTGGCTGGTTCCTCAGCATCACTACTACACTCTGGACCAGAACCTAGAATTTCTGCTGAAGGCCCTTCCTCTGCTGAACAGAGGCTTATAGCCACATTCCTTCTCAATATTGCTCCATTCCCTTAGCTTCCCAATTGGCTGCATGGCTACATATAAGGGTGGCCTGATGCTAAAGGAAGCTGGGCAGATCATCTGTTCATCTCATTCTGTTCCTCCCTCAGAACTGCTCTGCTTATTCTTGGAACTTCTCTCCAAGGGCAAGCAGAGCCCTGTACTCTGTTTGCCCTTGGACCAACTCTGCTTGCCTTGAACCCTGGATCAGTCGTTTGGATCAGTTCTGCCTCATTCTGTTTCCTGTTCTCTGTCTGCCTGTGCCTGTCTGAGCTTGTCCAGAAACCAGTCCTGCTGCTCATCTATCAGCCTCCCTGTTCCACAAATCTGCTTGTCTGTCCTGATCCTCCTTGGTACATGTATTGCTCCCTGCTTCAACATTCCTGAATTCGCAGACCTGATCCTGCACCAACTCCTGGACCTGATCCTGCAATGTCTCTCTGAAGCTGATTCCCAACACACTCATGACACATCCTGAAACTAAAGTCAGCACCAATGCTAAGGGGAAGAGGTCAGATGGGGAAGTTGTTGGAGAGGGGCCGGTGTGAAGATGTCCAGTGCAGTTGCCAGCATAGTGATACGTACCACACCAAGGTGTGCCTTGTGATAAAGTTAACTAAAGAAGCAGCTCTGCAGTTAACCACTATAGGGGTATGGAATGAGCCTGGGTCTGTTCAAATGCAATGTCATTGGATCCCAACCTTCCACCAGTACCGTGGTTTCATGCTGACTCTTGACTCTTTGCATCCTCTGAGGATTGCAGCCTAAATGAAAAACACAGTGCTTTCAGCATTAATCAGCAGGGTACTGAGGTGTTGAAAGGGGAACTGACCTTTGAAAGAACAATACATTTATGAAATAATCACCAGAATGAAAGAGTCAGAAATTCACTGTGGAAACAGCATCGCAATCTGTGATCCACTTACATTCTGCTCTTAAGTACAAATATATTGCAGCTTCACAAGTAAGGGCTACATCCTGATTGTACCATGCTCAGATGAGTAAGACAAGAGGATAGAACTTTGTAGGACAGAAATCAAACACCTTACCCAAACAAATGTGACATGTTAGTAGTTTTCTAATGGCTTGGTTAAACTGTGCTGCGCCACTACGGAGCTCAATAACCTCCCCAACTGCAGTGTTGTTGATCTGGTTTAGATAAAAGAAAAAAGTATAATATAGTGTTTCGTATATACAGTACAGGTAGACAAATAAGCTTTTACAGGAAGGCTAGCTAAGGCACAGGAAATCCTAACTCTTACGTGATTTTGTTCATTTCTGCTTCTCTTTTACTGTGTCAACCTTCAGAATCTCCCTCCTCTCCTTTCAACTAAGAAAAACACATGCACCTGCAACTTTTCAGCTTCATTAATGTCTCCCTGTCCCTCCCTGTGTGCCTCTCCCCTCCCCTACCTTATGCATTCTATGTTATAAGCACCTCTGGGCAAGAACCTATCTAATCATGACCGTTCAGCCCCAAGGCACATTGCTGGTGCTATATAAATAATAATATTTCTGAAAAAATTATCTAAAGCCTTTCATTTCAGCATCCAAAATAAGGGCTAGCTTTTCAAAAACTCCTCTTCTTTTAGTCCTACTGTTGTGTAGGCCACTGCGCTGCTATAGTCAAGAATGCATCAAAATTTTACTTTAAAGTGGGGAAAGAGTATTTCATTTCTCAGGAGTCATAGAAAATACAGACTGACCAAATACTGCCTTGAAGCTTGGATTTTCTATATTGTGAGGAGATAGTCATAGCCCTTTTTTACATTATGCCTTTAAAAATTGCTCTCCAGAAATTTTTGCCATTGACAGTTTCTCATTTTTGTCTCCCTCTCAAACATTCATCTTTAAGACCTGCTGTCAAACTTATTATGCTGATAGATGTACACATTCAATAAAAACAACATCTGAAGTTTTTCACGTGATACCATTTGTACTATCCCTTTGTCACTCTGGCAGGTTTCACTATTCCTGTCAAGACTGGCAAACTTTAGCAGCAGACACAGTAACACTGGTAAAAGTCAGAGAGAAGTGACTGCAGAGTTCTATGGGCTCCTTTACTTTCTCCTGGCTGTGAGAAAATTGCAGGGACTAGGCCTTTGAGAGCAGGGTTGGCATGGGAGGGGAGGGGCAAGTATTGGGAGACAGGGGAACCCAAGAACACAAGCCAGACTTGAGAAGTGGATGCCTGGGAGCAGGGTTAGAAAGGCAATTGTGGATGCCCAGGAGTCAGTGGCCTGGGGGCACACATATGCCATAAGATACAATAAAATGAAAACCTCATTGCACAACCAATGGTTGTTTAAAAAGTAAAATTAAATAATAAAAAAGAGAGAACATTGGGTGATTTCAGACGTTACGTGAACACGGTGAACCACGGTGAATACCCACCTGTGGTCACCATGTCCCGTACGTCTGTTCACGGCGCGCCAGATGTTGGCCACGGTCAATACCCACATGGGGTTTGTTTGAACCACGCTTCCTGGGATAGCCGGGGGAAGGTCCCGGGAAGCATGGTCAGACGGACCCCGGGCCGTGGCCAAGGAAAAGTAACGTCTGGCCGTGGCACGAGCGGCCGGACGCGGCGGCCGCATTGGCCCCGCCGCCCGCCCGTCTCCTCGGAGGGCGGGCGGCGGGGTGCGTGGAGGGGGCGGGGCTGCACGGCCGCACATTGCGCCGCGTGGCCCCGGCCCCTCCCACTTTCCCCGCCGGGATCCCCCCGGCACGTCTGTTGTGCCGTTACGGGGTGACCCCGGCGGGGAACGAAGCCGTTGGTGCCGGTACGGGGCCAACG
>QEPC01015480.1:1205624-1219907 GCA_003113815.1 Sphenodon punctatus
CATGGGAGGCAATGAGTTTGCCTAAGGATGAGGTATAGATCGAGAAGAGGAGAGGGCCAAGAACAGAGCCTTGAGGAACACCAACTGAGAGGGGGAAGGAGGAGGAGGCAGAGTTGGAGAGAGACACATTAAAGGAGCGGTCAGAGAGGTAGGAGGAGAACCAGTTATGGACAGCTAACATTACTGGCAGCACAAATCACTATGTAGTGCACCTATATTGGTACTAGGCATGTGACTTATGTGCATGGACGGTGGCATTCCATATCTCCCTAGCTATGCGCATCTCGGTTTGGTTGGTCTTCTCCCTGTACAGGGACATTGGCTCATTGTGGGCAATGGGGGGTGGGGAGTACTCCAAGGCAGTGCTTTCAGTCTCAGAGATGTGCAGGACACACATAACTCTGGGCATCGGGGTGGTGGTGAGGGTATCTCCACCTTAAAGTTGATCCATTCTGTGATGGATCGCCAGAGTTGTTTGAGAACCCCGAATGCATGTTCCACTGTGGATTGGGAGACACTCAGCTGCCGGTTGAACAGGGTTTCTTCTGGGGTATGGGCCTCAGGGTAGGCCTTTTTGAGCCATGGCGTCAGGGGGTAGGCCGGATCCCCCAGAATGATGGGCTTTATGAGCACCTCCTCAATGTTGCAGATGGTTGTTGGGCCCAAAGTCTGGTGTATACATGTGGGAAAAGAATAGGGACTGGTACAGGATGCAGGTGTCATGGCTCTGGCCGAAGCAGATGACCACTACATCAATTAACCAGCTACAGTGGTCCACTACTCCTTTGAGGACCACTGAATGATATCCCTTGCAGCTGATGTACTCATTCCAGCTATGGGGTGGGCAGATGATGGCAATGTGGGTGCCATCAATTGCCCGAATGCAATTGGGGAATCCCTCTGAAAGCACTCTATCACCTCCTGGGGATTGACCAATTGGACCAACCTGTTGAGCAGCATGGCCTTCATGGCGTCACAAACCTGCACTAGGATAGCAACCACAGTGGATGTTCCCACACCGAACTGCTGGGCCACAGTGCAGCAGGAGTCCAAATGACAATGGCCATGCATTTCTCCATTGGTATGGGCGTCCTCATGACTGTCTTCTCTCACTCTAGTCATGGCCTGAAGATCTCCACGATCTAGAACAGGAGCTGACAGGTCATGCGGAAATGGGTCACCCACTTGAGGTTCACTGCTCCTCCTCTCTCCATGTAGCCAGAACCATCTCCCAACACTTTGTGCTCCTCAGTGTGATCCAGGTGAAATTCCTAATGGGCATCACCTGGCAGAGGATGAGGTTCACTGCTGAGATGTCTCAGGACAAGTAACCTGTGGCCTCCATCAGCTCCCCTTGTAGCGCCTCCATCCTCACCAGCGCAGCCCATTGATGCTAGATGGGAGCTAGTCTCCAGTGCCTGGTCCTGTGCACACCCCACAGACAGTTGTGCTGCACTGCCCTGGTATGAACCCTGGCAAGGATCTGTCCTTGGCTGGCGATGGCCTTGTGTGAGGTGAAGCAGAAGGCTTACACCATCTGGAGTGCTCACTGCTTCACTTCAGCGGTGATGAGGAGGACCTGCTGGGCTGCCAGGTGCTACCGCTCCATGTCTGTTGAACACATGATTGATTATGGCACCTTTGGACACCTAGCCAGAGCAATTGAAGTGACACACTGCACATGACCTGGATGCCATCACCTGACTGGCTGCATGCCTAGATATTGACTGGGATGGTCCCTGCACAGCTGAGTCTGTTTTCATCCTGAATAGGGAGATAACGCTCTTTCCCAGCACTGTGCTTGCTCATCTGTAGGTTGTTGGCACCATGGGATCACACCATCTCTCCTGGGTGGAGAAAGGGAAAGTGGGGAAGGAATAGACACACACACACCCGTAACAAACTGGCCAGGTGTGCACCTCCCTGGAACAATCAAGGCCTCTGTCAGGGGAATGCTCTGTGGGAGTTGTGCTCCCAGTTGGTTGGCACTGACTCAGGTATTTCCTTATCTTGTGTAAGTAACACTTTTCTTGTCTGCAAGCAACCTCTGTTGCACTTTTCCCCCATTCTGCTATCCTGAGCTTGTTCTTTATGCTTTTCTTGCCACAAGGATGCCATGATTGCTGCTCCAGGCTGTGCTTGCTGTTGCCGCCCAGTATATGGGGCATGGAGACATTGGGGAAGGGGGGTGTCTGACATGCCTGAAATGATAAATCTTGGCTAGCGCTACTTCTGTTCGAAGAAGGGTATTCACTAAGATTCATGTGACTTGGAAACTCAGCAGCTTTTCCACAGTTTTTGCCATTTTCCATTATTTTTTGCAAGTTCAATGGAGCTGCCACCCTCGGCGGCTGTGGAGATGAAAACATGCTAGCTAAGCACCAGGGAAGTGTTAGAAATTGCCATAAAAGTAGTGTAATTCTGCTGTAAAGCTGTTGTAAAAGTCCAGAAAAGTGATGAAAAAGTCCCAGGAAGTGACAAAAAGTTATGGAAAGTGATGGAAAAAATGGTAAAAGCATAGAATCTCTGGATAGTGATGAAGTACCAATGGACACTTGCAAGCACTCCCGAAAGGTTGATATTTCCCTTAGGAACCAGAACGCTTGCTCTCATCTCAGCCCTAGTGTCTGACATGCTTGCCATGGCTGATGTGTGGTTGGGGGAGGGTGGGATGTGCAGAGGCTGCTGGCTCAGAGGATCATCCAGGGAGGATGGCTATGGGGCCATAAGCCAGAAAATACAGCTCCTGGGGCACCGTGTGTGAGCACTGCATGGTTGAGCTGGGTTTCCAGGTGCTGTGGCCCGCTGGTATGCAACCCCACCCCGTGGCAGCAATAGGACCATGGGATGTGAACAACACGGCTTTGCAGAAAATTTCTGTGCTTCTTTTCGACTGTGCCTTACAGCGGCTGGACCCTCTCTGTCACTTTCTTTTGCCACTGCCCTACTGACAGTGAGTAGACACACCGTGTGCGTTGAGTGAATGCTGGAGCTAGACCTCCTGTAGAGGCTGGGAAGAGTTGCTTACTGGGAGGATGACCTGGCTGCAGGTGAGCTTTGTGCCCTGTATGAGGTTTGGACATGGCCGGAGGCATAGGTCACACTGGCACATGGGTATGATTTCGACCACCAGTATATATGGAGAGAGCAGGGTTCCCAACGCCCAGGTGCCAGGACCTTTGCGCTATGGGCTGTCAGTATCACTGATCTGTGGAGAGAGTGGGATTCCCCAACCCCTAGGTGCTGGACCATTTGAACTTTGTGCTATAGGTTGTCAGTGTGACTGATCCGTGACCTGTGCTGTTAGCAGAGGCTGGGAGGGACTGCACTTGTAACATACCAGGAACTGATTGCTTGGACCACATGCAGCACTTTGATTTCTCCCTTCTGCTTTCTCTGCGTGCCATAGAGTGTCCACTTTGCTCCCTACAGCCAGCTTTCTGTGGGTGGTGACTGGTTCCTTCTGTGACTGGTTAGCACCTCCATGTGCTGACAGGATCCCAGGGGCTGCATGCCCACCCTCCACCCCCACCCCCACCCTCTCACTCCCAGAGTACTGTGGAGGGAGGGCGGAAGCACCTGCTGTGGTTTCTTTTGCTCGTAGTTTGCCATGGCTGTACATCATGGCAGGAGGTGGGAAGCTGGGAATGGGACAGGCATGGGGCTGGATGCCTTTCCATGTATTTGGTTCCTTGGCCCCACCCGTGGCATGGAGACAATGGGACAGCTGTCTGCCCACCCAGGTTCAATAGCAGGTTTGTTCTGCGCTGCACGCCAACCTGAGGAGGAGGGCAGTGGTACTCCAGGGGGTGGGGGGAAGGGGATTCAGCTTGCCCCTGTCTCATTTGTTTTCACCCTATGTCCAAAAGCTAGCAGAAGATGTATGCATCACCTGGACCAGAAGTAGGCAGATGGTCTACTTCTGCCTACTCTTGGGGCTCTTTGGCCCCATTACGGTAAATGGATGCAGCTCTCGGGATTAGGAAACTTTGCCCACCCATAACCTACATTCTAAAAATAGAGTTGACACAGACATAATACTCCCTAGATCTTACGCAGGGGTAGATTTCACCCATGGTGATAGTTAAGGCTCTGTCCAAGAAAAGCAATTAAACAGGTGCCTAACTTTAATAATGTGAACATTCCCATTGCTTCATCTGTTGATTTTAATTTCCATTGGGTGTAAATGGAACAGTATGTGACAAAATGAACATATGAGAATCAGGTTAGCTGGAGGTCAGTGGATATTTTAGAGGGGTTTGAAGAGATTTGCTAGTGTTTAGAATATTTATCATCATATTAGTTAAGCAGCCTGATAAATGATGTGTCCACACAGCTGGGACAACTGCTAAAAACAGATTCATTGGAATGCCTTTCAATGACCCCTCTCCCCTGCCAGTCATTCTTATTGTCATTGAATTTGTTAAATTATCAGATGATCAGGAATATGCTGAAAAATAATCAGGGTGGCTGGATAGATCTCAGGCAGGAGTATGTATCCTTTTGTGTCCTCAAGAGCAGGTAACTTGCACGTCGCTTTTGGTGAGCATGCCATGTTAGTCCCAAATATAAGAGATGGAGACAAAGCAGCTAAGATTACAGCTGAAACCGGTCCCAGAAAAAATGTGTATCCATATCACATTTTCAGCTTCTGCACCATTTTTTATGGATCAGGAAAAAATGGTACCATTTTATTGCCTGAGTTACCTGATTTTACCACTTACTAAGTTACCTTTTTTTGCCAATGTACTGAGTTACCAATTTGCTATTTCTGTTTTCTACCATCATACTGAGTCAAGGTCTCAAGGTGTGTATAGGGGTGGTGCCAGAGCAAAAAAATCTGCTTTGCTATGGGTTAAGGTGTGTCCATTATGGTGGTTCATGTGTTTTTTGGTTTTGTTGGTGGGGGGCACTGTAGACACTGGGCACACTTTGGGCTGAGCTGGACACCCAGAAGTAAATATATGAAACATGGAAACTCAATAACACAGAAAGACAGTTACGTGGTAACTCAGAAATATGGTAATACAATAAGTACAAATTAGTTGGTAATTCGTACAGTAATATCTGGTAGTTCAGGAAGCTGGTTAACCGTCTCAGTAGTGGATACCAATAAGGTAATGATAGGCTACCCATAACTGAAGATATCACCCATGCAAACAAAATGTAGTTCTCATCTAAACTCTAGTTCAGATTATATCTTTTACTGGATCAGCTTCTTTTGGTGATTTTATGCTTTTGGACCACACATTGCCCTTCTTCAGGCCTGGAACATGTCAGAACTACAGATTGAACAAATGTAGAACAAGTTGATATAAGAAGGCAATGCTTTGGGAGGGAGCTATACTATGTAAGAGAGGGATTTCTCACACCTCCTCATCCTATTCAGCTCCAACTGGAAAAAAGGCATGTTGAGTGAGGAACACAGATGAAAGTTGGCATCCTAGTAAACTAAAACAGCTGCTAAAAGCCCTTTGGTCCTCTAGGTTTGTTCCTATTCAACATCAGAGGGAAATGGCAATCCAACAGTATATAGTGGTAGACTGACACCACCAGAAAACATTTATGAACAAACCAATGGGTGGACTTTTGTTCTTAAATTTATTCAAGAGGTGCATTCTGTAAACCTCAATTTTCAGGTCTACAGAACACGCCTCTTGAAAGCCCTGCGTCTGCAGCCACTGCCACTGAAGAGAATGGGGAGCACATCACTTCTGGTAGTGTGGGGAGCCTGTAAACACTCCCTGCGCAGCTTTCCTTTTGAATATGGGGCTCCAGAGGCACTTCTAAGCGCCTTGTGTAAAAGTGGCCTTAGACTTATTCTTGGTGTGCCTCATTCTACACCGTCATGCATGGTACGAACTGAAACAGGCATGTTTCATTTGGAAATGAGGGCTCGAGTCAGTATGTTTGCCTATTGGCTGCGACTTGACATGCCTGCTGATGGGCTTCCAAAACTTTGCCAGCTGGAACAGCCAAATTTGGGATTTGACTTGGGCTAGAAACAAAATTTGGGGGAAATCATAAACAAGGACGGATTCTCCTTCTCCTTTTTCTGTTGAATAGGGCCAAAGCTATTTTTGAAAAATGATTACGTGACAATTATATTCAATTGGACATTATTATTAATTATTATTATTATTATTATTATTATTATTATTAACAAACGTTTATATAGCGCCAGCCGTGTACCTGGCACTTTACAAAGTAATAAAATAGACACGGTCCCTTCCCCTAGGGCTTACAATCTGAGAGACAGGAGCTGGGGGAGAGACATAGGAAGGGGAACAGAGGGAGAGACAAGGGGTCTAACATTCATGAAGATGCGAGGTCTCAGGTGCACGTACTTGGCTTGGTTACGATGAGAATGACAGCAGGCAGGTCCATGTGGCAAGGATAAGGGTAAACAGACCGTAGGTATAGGAAATAGTGGCTCAGCAGGATAAAGAGTCAGACAGAGCAGAGCGAAAGTGGTGAGTTTTAAGGAGAGATTTGAAGGTATGAAGGCAGGGGGCAAGGCGGATGTGGACAGGGAGGGAGTTCCAGGCATGGGGGGCAGCAAGTGAGAAGGGACGAAGGCACTTAGGGGAGCAGGGAAGGCGTGGAAGGGTGAGAGAAGGAACAGAGGAGGAGCGAAGTGCACGGGCTGAAGTATGGAGGGCGATAAGTGCAGGGAGGTAGGGGGGAGCGATGTTGTGAAGAGCTTTATAGGTGAAGACTAGGAGCTTGTGCAGGATTCGTTCAGGAAAGGGAAGCCAGTGAAGCGAAGAGAGGAGGGGCCGCACATGGTCGAAGCGACGGGCGAGGTGGATGACCCTGGCAGCAGAGTTTTGGACGGAGATGAGGGGAGAAAGGGAAGACCAGGGAAGACCAGAAAGAAGGAGGTTACAGTAATCGAGGCTAGAGATGACCAGAGCATGAACAAGAGTTTTGGCAGACGAGAATTTGGATATGATTAAACTCATGCAGAACTCAGTGGCCCCTTGGTATTCTAACTTCAAGGTACAGCATCAGTTTGAAGCCTAACTGAATTATAGTAATTACACCATTCAAAAGGCTCTGACCCTGTTGCGGTTTAATTTAATGCCATCAGCTGTCCTTGAAGGCAGATACAATCAGGCCTTACGACCTGAGGTTTTGCCCATGTGGGTCAAACCAGGTTAGGACCTGGTTCACTATCTTTTCAGTTGTTCAATTTCCTGATGAAATATGTCAAACCTCAATAATACCGCTAACAGGGAAGTCATATTGGAACACTCAGGCAAAATTGTCTTTTATGTTGGCAAACTCTTGTACAGATACAACATTGAAAATAGCTAACATAGCCCACACCCTGGCAGTTCGACCACATGCTTGTGTATCAAAATCATTTTGCATTTTCGACTGTCATTTGAATTATTTTCTTGACATGCTATTACCTTCAAATGCCACCTGCCCACTACGGAAATTTTTGTAGTGCTATTTGGGGCACCTGTGGAGGATGTGGGACAGATTATGTGAGGTATTGGGCAAAACTGTTAATTTAGTAACACAAGCCTGAGATTAGTAATACAAGGGATCGTGATATATAACTGGTCGGAATGATTAACTAATTCATAGCATTGTTAACTCAGCTGTGTATTCTTGAGACTGGATATGGAACTTGTGTTTTACCTTTTGGAGTAATTTTGCCCTAGCAGAATCTGTTGTATAGAATCTATTGCCAGGGGCAAGGTTCATGTGTATTGCTGCCTCCGTCAGAAACAGATTGTAAGAAATGATTTGTTATTTTAATTTGTGGGATTTGGTTTGTATTGTAAACTGGGGAATAATTTTAATTTTATTTTATTATTTTATTTTATTAGAATTATAATCATAATTGGCAAATAAACAGCTTGATATGATCTTTATGTATGCTCCGTGAGTACTTTAGCCTGTTTTTTAAAGTGTATAGTGTGTTTTTGCATAACGAAATTACAAATTCAGTAATGGGTCCCTGGTGCACACCCCTACTGATCCAAGTTAGGCAACCAAAACCCTGAAATTCTGCGTAATATTATCAGGTTACTGACTTTCAAATTTACCATTGTCATTTCCGAGTTACTGTTTCCCATTTATAGACCATTGCTTGGTTACTCCATTTTAGTCAATCACTTTAAATCTGTTCAGGCAAACTTTACTCTTATCTGATCCCCTATTTTGAGTACATGGAGTGCATGAAAATGTACAAACAGTAACTTGGTAACATGGTAATATAACAGTAGCTCAGTAAAGTGGTAACGGTAACTTAGTAATGTGGTAATTCAAGTAATAGTTAGCTGATTCAATTACTTTATGCCATCAGGTTTGCCTGTTTGTATGGGTACTTGTTCCAGCTCTAGTTAATGTAAAGAGAAATTACAAAGACTTTTGAGGCCCCTAGTGAATCCAACCTGCTAGACCAGCCATACATGTAACACTTACAGCCTGTCCTGGGTGTCCATGTTCTCCTTTCTGACCTGCTGGGCCAGGGTTTCCTGCATTTCCCTAGGAAAGAGAAGAGTAAATATATTTTTGCCTCACAGTATCATATGCCTGAAAATAAGTGCACAGGAAAAACTTTCATGCTCTTCAGTGCAAATTACTTGAGTAATCAGTCAGAATGTAAATACATAAAAACAGAGAAAAAAAGAATCCTCCGCCCAAAAGAGCAGTGCAGTCTATCTGCAGAGACTACGGCCTTTTTTAAATGGGCAAGGGGGCAGGATGGGTTTGTGGACAGAGGGTGGAGCACTGCCCATGCAGGTGGTGCGTGGGTGCAGGCATACATGGACGCACACCCATCCCCCAGGCATCCCCACACATGGAGCAACCAGTGTTTTCTCCAATTGCTCCGTGTGAGGGTGGTGGTGATACATGGGTTGCACGAGTGTGCACCCACGCACCTATGCATTTACACAAGACGCTCTCCTGCATGAACAATAGGTGTCCATGTGTGAAGCATCTCATGTAAAAAGGACCTACTTCAGAGCTACAGAAAAAAAACAAGCCACGTGTGACAACTGCTTAATGAATTAGTAGAAGGTGCTCAAGTACTGAACAGAACACATCTATTTGTAGCAGGTAAGCCTCTTCCTCACAGGCATGATAGCAACAGCTGTGCAATATTGGATATCTCAGCATCATTGAGAACTGAATGCCATACTTATCCTAAAACTACAATATTTTATAGCAATATTAGTCATTAGCAACAGGAGAATTTCCAGGGGAACAAGAATGATCTATTAAGTATGGAGGAAAAAAAATGTTTCACAAATCTGTAAAACTCCTGGAACAGAGCCGGCTTTCATTCTGTTCTTTCGTAAGGGAATCCACCCATAAATGAGGAAATGTGTCATAGCTTACCCTGCGGCCTCGGTTTCCTTTAGGGCCTGGACCTCCAACAGCACCACGATCTCCAGATGCACCCTGTTTAGAAAACAGCATAAATAAACAGTATCTCTGGATCTGGCCAGCGGCAAGCAGAAACTAGCATACTGGAAAGAAGAATGTATGCTGCATTACCTTTGGTCCTGGATATCCAGGGAACCCTGATTCTCCCTGAAATAAAGATATATTTTATTTTCATTTAGGGATTTAAAAATCAATCTGTTTTGAATACTGGTCTAAATACTGGATAGAGGGAAGAGGGAAGGAAATCAAATAGTGCTGTGAGCAACTGTAAATATATTGCAGCTGTTTTAAAAATCAGATTATTATTTTATTGCTAATGCCAAGCAAGAATGAAATGACAAATACCATTCTGTTATTGTAGCTAGAGCTATAAATGTTCCACAGTGCTTTGGGACATGGGCTGCAAGCACACACACTCCCAATTTTGATGAACTAGTAAATGGAAAGAGACAAATTTTGCCCAAGGGAATATCCTGACCCTGATCTAACAATGGGATGCACATGGATGGACTCTAGTGCTTGTGCAGAGCCCTAGTGTCTTCAGCAGAACTTTTCATGGAAAAAGGGTTTACCAGAATGGACCCAATGCACAATTAGGCTCCATTTTTTAATTGTGTTTATTTTTAAATATTACATAGTATTTTCATATCTTGAAAACATAGGAACATGAAAACTGCAATACAGGGTCACCTCAGTGGTCCATCATGGTAAGCCACTATGAGGAGCTATGGGAAGTGTGGGGTAAAAATAGAATAAAATAAAATAATAAATAAATTAATTAATACATAAATAAATTGTTTTTAAAATGAAAATCCCTCCCACCAGCAGTATTCCATTGTCACGCTGCTGTGGGGACAGTGCGGTGGGGGAAAAGGGACAGGTGCAAATGGACTCACACCCATGCCCCACCCATGCCCCTGCATGGAGCAACCTGCGTTTTCATTGGTTGCTCCATGCGGGAGCGGTGGGTGGGGATGGATGGAGGTGCATGTTTTGGGGATGGACGGAGGTGCATGTTTTGGGGAAACGGGCATGCATGCCCCATCCACTCGCTGCCACTTTCATATGGGACGCACCCACCCATTTCCACTGCGTGGGCATGAGTGGCTGCATCTTGTTTTAAAAAGGCCTAAATCTAACCCAGTATCTCTAAGATCAAAAAATATCAAATACTTCAGAAGAAACATACAAGGAGTCAAAGGGCAATTATACAGTGATCCATCCCTGCAGTTCACTCCCAGTCTCTGTTGTTTCCAGAGGTTCAGGGAAACCTAGGTATTCTGAGAAAGGATTAATAAGAGTTATTTATTCACTTTCCTCACATCATTCATCATTGTTCATATTTCTATCACACCTCCCCTCTGTCTTCTCTTTTTTAAGCTGAAGAGCCCTAATTTTGTATGTCTCCTAATAAAGAAGCTGTTTTCTTCTTCTGATTATTCCTATTAGGATACTGCCCCACATTGGGTATTTTCAGACGTTACGAGATCACGCTCAACCACAGTGAACCACGGTCAATCCCCCGGTGGGG
Source organism: Sphenodon punctatus (assembly GCA_003113815.1). Taxonomy (NCBI): domain Eukaryota; kingdom Metazoa; phylum Chordata; class Lepidosauria; order Sphenodontia; family Sphenodontidae; genus Sphenodon; species Sphenodon punctatus. Next base: position 1,216,567 of record QEPC01015480.1, read on the forward strand.
CCAAAGCGCCCTCAACGTCTGTTTCGCAGGCGCCAGATGTTCACCACGGTCAATACCCACATGGGGTCAAAATCAACCACGCTTCCAGAGCTCCCCCCCAAAGAGATTCCCGACAGGAACCAACAAAAAGTAACGTCTGGCCGGCAACCACCAGCCGGAATCAAAGGAAATGATTCCCAGCCGGGACAAAGCACGCAGCGTCACTGCCAGGCAACCAGCAACAACACAGGCCAGGGAGGGAGATTTAAAGGGCACACAGCAGCAGGGGGACGAGCCGCCCCAGCGCCTTCCGGGTGCTTTGACCACGGCCCAGCCCAGGATTAGCGTAACGTCTGTTGCGCTGCCCCGGGCTGTGATCTGGCATCCCGATTCCCTGCCGTGGTCCCGGTCCCGTCACGTCTGTTTGGGGCTTCTTTTGACCATGGGGGTGGTTGTTCGGTTCACCCCCGCCGGGAATCCACTGTGGTCAATCGGGACCGCATAACATCTGAAATCACCCATTTATGGAACTCCCTCCCCCAGGGTGACTGTTTAGGGATTTTGTGTGTTGTCATTAACTTACCCTGAGCCCTTGGGATAGGGTAGGATAATACATTTAAATTAAAAAATATGAGTTTAGTGATGCATGACTTCTCTTAACAAAAGTTACATTTACTCCCCACCCTAACATATCAATGGCCCTTTTTACATGAGACACACCCACTCATGCCCGTGCAGGTCCACTGCATGGTCGTGAGTGGGTGCCGCCCGTGTGACCATAGCAGCAGGTGAGTGGGGGTGTGTGCGTGCTCCCACAATCCACGCACCTATAGTCCTCTGCCCATCTCCACCCATCACCCATGCACGGAGCAACTGGGGGAAACAGAAGTTGCTCCATGTGGGGGCATGTGTGGGGGATGAATGTGCGCCCATGTACACCTGCCTCCTGCACCATCCCCGCAGTGGTGCACACACTCATCTCCCCTGCAGCCACGGCCCGTGTAAGAAGAGTCAATATTTGTTTATGTGTTTGACAATTCTGTTGTTTACTCTAGTCTCTACCAATTTGCCTGATAGTGAAGCTAGATTCACTAGCATTTCCTTTTTAGGATCACCCATGAAAACCTTTTTTAAATGTTCACAAACAAGTGACTTTACTTATGTGTGTAAAGTTATGTTTGCAGAACCAGCTCACAGGAGCTAGCCACAAAGTTTATGAGATGAGGTATTTTGTATCAGAGGGTATACATTTTGTTTCTGTTTCCCTAATAACTAAAACAAAATTTCACAAATTTGTTTTAGTTATTAGGGAAATAGAAACAAAATGTAGTGCAAACAGAATTCTGTTTGCTCCTAGTTTTGTTTTGCTTCTTTGGCTAGCTGACATGTGTCTGGCAGCCTGAGAGGCAAACAATGTTGCAAAAATCCAGAGGGGAGGTGGAAGGGAGGGAAGAGCAGGAGACTGGATTCATGATTGGCATCCTCACTGTTGCAAAAAGCGGGAGGGGGGGAGAGAGGGAGGAGAAATCAGGAGACTGAAGTCATTACTGGCATTCCCGCTGGCCAATAGGCATCACAAAGACATCCTGAAGCACTTGATCCAGCCAAAGAACCCTTGCCATCGGGCTTCATTCAATGGAGTCTCTCTCTGCCCCCCTGGGGCACTCTCTCCAAATTGAAGCCCTGTCATACTTGGGGTGCTGCCAGTGCCTGTGCCTGCTACACTTGTGCTTGCTTTCTGCCTGCCAGCCTCTCTCTCATATTCTACCACCATGTGGCAGTCGCTGCAAGTTGAAGCACTGTCATACTTGGGGTGCTGCCAAGTGCCAATGCCTGTATCTGCTGCTGCTGCTCTTGTACCTGCCTGCCTGCTGCCAGTTTGTCTCTCTCTCATAGTCTGCCATCCTGGAGGTCTTGCTGCAAGCTGAAGTTCCGTCATACTTGGGGTACCACCAAGTCTCCTCCTATGCCAGTGACTGCTGTTTCAGTGCCCACCCACTGCCTGCTAGTGCCTGCTTTTCTGTCCTATGTCTACCTACTGCACGCTAGTCTCTCTCTTATAATTAAGGCAAGGAGTAAGCTGCATTAAAACCTTGCAGATTTTATTGCTTATAAACTTGAGATGGTGACTCTCATTAGTTTGTAATTTGGCCTGGAGGGTCCTTTGGTTACCCATCTCAAGTTTATAAGCAATAGAATTTGCAAGGTTTTAACGCAGCTTGCTCCTTGCCTTAATCGGCGGTGGGGGGGAGGAGGAGGGGAATATGTCCAAGTTTGAAGCAAACTGGTTGGGAAACAAGAAAGTTGTAGCCACTTAAACATGAAAGGAAAAAGGGTTTTTCCCTCCACTTGGCAACTTTTGACTCAGCAAGGGTTTTGTTGTGGTGGGTATGTCATAGGCCCTTTTTACACGAACGGAGGTGGGTGGGTGGGATGGGTGTTCTGGCACAGTGGGTGGAGGCAGGTGTGTGTCCCTTTACACAAACACACACACACCTCCACCCATCTCCTCCAGTTTTCTGGAGGGTTCTCTGGGTGGAGATGGGTGGGTGGAGATGGGTGGGTGATGGGTGGAGGTGGGTGTTGCGTGGGAGCGTGCACGCATGCACCGCCACCCATCCTGCTTTGTATTCACACGGACGAACATTGAGTGGACACCCATCCTGCAACCACCGCCGGCCGTTTATATGGACAACACCCCCCCTCCGCACACCCACACAAACACCGAGCAGGGGGTGGGGGCGGGCATTCATGTAAAAACGGCCATAGTGTATGGGAATGTGTTAGGAAATTGAGTTTTTGGGTCCTGTGTCCGCTTTTCTGTTTGGTTTGTCAATATGTTCTTTCGTTTTTTATTTGGAAGGTGCTGAAGTCCCCATGTTATGCCATGGCTGGAATGCCGCAGCCTCCCTGTTTAACTGTCTGGGTTGAACGTCATGATGTCAACCCACCATGATGTCAACCTGCCATGATGTCAGCCCCCCTGCTAGAGAACCCCAGCTGCTATCTGGCGACAGTATGGATGCTTAGGGTCTCAAAGGGCAGCACATACTGTCCCAGGGGAACTACAGAAGGGAAGGGCGTCAGGCTGCTCAAAGTGAATGCCATACTGGAAAGTTTCCTCATTGTGCAGGGTGCACCCAGGTAGAGAGTAAAAACGTTGAAAAAGTGATGGGACTGAGGAGTGAATCTTGGAGTGGAGAGTGGGAGAGTCGCTCCTAAAATCACACTCAACATGGGACCAGATCACCCCATTCATCCCCTCCCTTCCCCATTAACCCTCATTGACCCCCAGCAACTCCACACACCCTCCCTCCCCCATTGACCCCTAGCCCTCACATCCCGTCTCCCCCAATACCCCC
>QEPC01015480.1:1251143-1269090 GCA_003113815.1 Sphenodon punctatus
CCTCCTGACTCCCCCACCCCACACACCTTCCCAACCCCTAACCCCCAACTCCGTGATCCCCAAAGTCCCACCCCTCCTTAAGGCAGTTTGAAAAAATTGTTCAGTGTCGAATTACGATAATAAATTAATGCCTAATAATGAAAAAATGTGACAGCTTAGTTAGTGATAAACATTAATAAGAGTAAGTATGTGTGGTAAGGAATTAAGTACATACCTTACATTTATGTTGATTGTAAATTAAAATTATGAAACATAGAAAATCTTGAAATAATTTCCATGCTTTTTGGTGTTTCATATTTGTTGTACTGTGTGTTAAATGTTTTTTGAACAGGAATTGTAATTAATTTTCATGGTTTTTTGAGTGTAAGTTAGGGGGGAAAGTATGTTGTCGAATGTTGGATAAGAGGGAAGTTTTTTGGTTTGGAAATGGTCCTACATTTAACGTTGGGGTTTTTTTTTGGGGGGGGGGAATTTGTTATCTGCTACCAGTCTACTAGGAGTGTCCCCTAGTTCTAGTGCTACTTGAGAGGGTAAATAAACGTTTTGGATCTACTTGTTCCACTACACTCAAGATTGTATAAACCTCTATCATATCCCCTCTCAGTTTTCTCTTCTCCAAGCTGAAAAGCCACAACCTATCAAGTCTCTCTTCATGTAGAAGCCATTCCAAACTCTTGAACATTTTTGTTGCCCTTCTCTGCACCTTTTCAAGTTCTACAATATCTTTACACTTCTGATGGACCTGTTATTTGGGAGTTCTGTCCAAGAAAGAATCAATACTGCAGGATACGTCCTTTCATGATTAAAGAGGGAATGTACACAGATTACAAGTACTGGCCTTTTGCATTTATGCTCCAGGTGATGTGCTTGTAACTTGACAAATTCGCTTCCTGTACGTATCAGCAAGTATAAACAGCACACACTACAAACATCAGATTAACTAGGAATACTTACATTCTTTCCAACTGCTCCAGGAGGACCCAATGCTCCATCTGCTCCAGGTTCTCCCTAGAACAAATGAAATACTGAAATGATTTTCTTGGCAACCAAAAGCTCTATAAAAATGACTTTTTATTACATTAACATCCTAAACCACCCTCTCCCTCTGTCTTTATTGACAGTGTCACCCTGGGATTCATCTTTGACTCCTCCTTCTCCTTTGCACCTCATATTCAGTGTGTTGCTAACATCTGTCACTTCTCTCTGCATAACATTGCTATCCTCACTGTTCCCACTGTTCCCATTGCCCTGTCTACTTCAGCCTCCTTACTGTCCTTTTCTGCTCTCACCTTGATGTCCTTAGGGTGTTTTTACATGAGACGTCCCCCAAGCATGGACAACCACCGCCCACGCAGGGGAGTGCTCATGTGAATTTGGGGTGTGTGGGTTCAGACTCCCGTGATCCATGCAACGACCACTCTGTCCATGCACAGGGCACTCCAGAAAAAGCTGGAATGCCCCATGTGTGGATGGCGTGGCCATGAATGGGGATGCTCATGTGAAGTGCCCCCCCATGCACGACGCACCTACCCCACATACCAACCATGGACACACACACACACACCCTCCTTCTCGTGTAAAACATACTTCTTTTCAATACTCTGCTGCCAAGGTCTTCCACTTTGCCTGCCACTTTGGTCATGTTCAGCCTCTCCTCTCTTCCCTTCACTGACTCCCTCTTCCCTTTTACATCCAACGAAAACTTCTTGTCACCATCAAGGTTCTTCATGGCCTTGCGTCTCCCTATCTTTCTGCCGTCATTTCCCATTATATCTACTCACCCACCCAAGTGTCTCCTGCCTTCTAACTCCTTCTCTTAAGCTGCCCCTATCCCTGAAACTCCCTCCCTTTCTCCCTTAAAATCCTCCTAGAAACTACCTCTTCTTTCAGGCTTACCCTAGCTCCTCACCTCCATAGATAGCTGTTTTATGGTTCTCCTTGCACCGTTCTATCTTCCAAGTCCTCCCTCCTTCCCTTGTAAATAAGCTAAGTACGTGTACCTGCAAATTTTCAACTTCTTTAATATATGAAAGAAGAGCATTTCTGTTCCTATGTTACCCTCCTCCTTGTCTCCCCTCCCTTGTCCATCCTAGACTGTAAGTCTCTTGGGGCAGGGACCTGTCTCTAGTCATGACTATTCAGTGGCAAGCACATTGCTGGCATAATAATATTTAGAATAATTTACCACTGGGCCAAGTTCACCCTTTTGGCCTCTGGATCCTCTCTGATTGATATCAAGTCCAGACTCACCCTGAAAACAGAAGATATGACAAGTATTTAAGTAAGTGGAGAATAGAGACAGACATCATATAATGAAAATATTCCATTGCACTTTTTTTTTTAAAGGAATGGCATGAAACATTACATTGCAGAAGAGGAATTACATTGCAGAAGAGGAATAAAAATGAAGAAAGGATTTAATAGTGTTATGGATCTGGGGGGCCCCCTGAGACTGTAACTCCCTGTTAGAATTAATTCCCCCTGGAACATATAGGGCCACTGGCCACACCTGAGCTTGCCTGCCAACCTCTTGTCTTATCACAATGGTTCTGGCCAGGCGGAACCAAGTACTGGGTGGGACAGCTTTTCAGTTTGGAGTCAGAGAGTAGAGAGCTGAAGCCTGACTGGAAGTTGCATGCTGGAGTTTGGGGGCAGAAAGCTACAGAGACAGCCTTTTGGAGAGCTCCTATGGTGTGGACCTGGAGATTTCATCAGGACCTGACTGAAGGAGCTGGCAGCTGATCCCAGTCATTCCTCTCAGCTTGTACATTTGTAAATAAATGGACAATTATACCACACAGTAAGTCTCCCTCTCCTTCTAAAGGAACACTGAGCCAGCAAGGCTGCCCCTGGAACTTCCCACCGCTTGGGGAAGGGGGGTGAGCAACAACATAAGTGAAACAGTATTTGAAACACGTAAATAAATGTCCAGTTTATTGCCATATGGCAATATTACATGCAGGGCCCCAAGCCAAATGCAGGTCCACAATTGACAGATTTCCCACAGAAATCTCCCTCCCCCTGTGGAATCTTCTGCCCTGCTTCTCCCCGCACAGAATTTCCAGCCTGTTCACGGGGGGAGCGGAGCTGGAGAGTCCACAGGGGGAGGGGGAGGCAGGAAAGTTCAGGGTTCCTGCCAGTGGACCAAGCTGGGCTGGGTGGGGACTGCCAGATGATTGCCTCCCCCCCACCTTCCTCAGCTCAGCAACTCATCCGGCGGTGGCAGCAGCAGCAGTTTCTCCAGCTGGCCCACCTGTTCCTTCTGGCTGCTTCTGGCCCCTCCCAAGGGGCCTCCTAGGACGGCGCGGCTGGAAGATGTCATTCGGTTGCACCACTCTGGGAGGTCCCAGGCCGGGCTGGGCTGGGTTCGGTGAGAGTGTTGCTGGAGGTTGCTTCCACCCCACCTCAGCTCAGCAACTCATCTGGCGATGGCAGCAGCAGCAGCAGCAGCAGTTTCTCCAGCTGGCCTGCCTGTTCCGTCTGGCTGCTTCTGGCCCCTCCTAAGGGGCCTCCCAGGATGGCGTGGCTGGAAGATGTCATTCAGTCACATCACTCTGGGAGGCTCCATTGGGAGGGGCCAGAAGCAGCCAGAAGAAGCAGGAGGGCCGATCGGAAAAGCTGCTGCTGCCGGGTGAGTTGCTGGGCTGGGGTGGGATGGGGTGGAAGCAACCTCCAGCAACACTCTCACCGAACCCAGCCCAGTCCGGCCTGGCCTACTCGGCAGGAGCCCAAGCACTGCCACTGCCCTCCCTCTCCCCAGCTGGGCCGGTCAGAAATGCCGTTGGTCGGGCTGAGGAGGGGGCAGGTAGCAGCAGTGATCAAGTTCCTTCTGCTGTCCCCACTGTCTGGGCAAAGCAGACTGGGGAGAGGGGGACGGCAACTCCCCCCCCCCAACCCAGCCTGGCATGGTGAGGGTTGGGGACAGGGTCCTGCAGAATCAGCCCCTGAGACCCAGAAACTCCCAAAGAAGAATCAGGGCCCTGATTACAAGGCATGTGTTTCTCATCAGCAATGCAACATAGGCTGGATCACAGACTTTTTAACATTACAATTTGCTTCATGGAATTCTCAGCAAAATATTGTTAGACTGTTGGTTTTCCAAATAGGGATGTTTCTCATTCTTAATTACAGTTAATAATACAAATAACATAATTATTAATACAAAAAGCTAAAATGGTTACAACTATAGCTTACTATGCAAACATCACCATGGTCCCTAGCAGGACTCTCAAACTGGGCACCATGTTCAAGTATATGTTGCCAAAGCATTGTTAAAAATTCTGAATTCTTCATGTAGGCAGTTCTGTTTACATCTGTCCTGCCCAGTCTCTTCCCACAAAAAGTCTGATTGTCCATTCCTTATACTCTTTACATCAGGGGCAGCCAAGAGCTACCAGTAGCAGCTACTGGTAGATCACAAGCTACTTTCCAGTAGATCATGGTGTAGGGAGGGGGTCCAACCCCTCAGAGATCACCTCTGGAGAGGAGAGAGGGACTGGCATGCCAGGTAGTGTCCCTGGGCATGAGAGGGTCTAGAAGAGTGCCTCCAGTGCAATGGGAAGGGTCTCTCTGAGGCCAGTGCTCCTCTCCCTTCTTGAGACCAGTTGCTGAGATCCCCTGGAGCTAGACACCAGCAGAAGGGGCCTGACTTAGAGTGCTTGAGCCAGTGGGAGGGGTCCTGGTAGATTACCCAAGTACACCTGGATCAGGTGGATCATGTGCACCATGCGCAGGAGAGACCCTTTTTACTGCAGTGGATTCTCACAGTTCCAGCCATCTCCCGTGGTGATTGGCTGGAACCGCAGTCACATGGCTAATTTGAAGCATGGAGCCAGTGTGGAGAGGCAGAAAGAGCGAGGTTGAGGAGCGAGGAGACAGGGTGAGTTGGGGCTGGGACTGCTGGGTTGTTCTAGGGCCAGCATTTTTGTGTGGGGGGTGGGTGGTCGAACTCAGCTAGACCGCCATTGTCAACATGTGCTGGGATGGGCTCGCCTCAGCTTTAGCAGGGGCCGCTTGAGTTGCTTGTGCGCCCTTGGTAGCTTTCCCCCTTCTTATGTTCTCCCTTGGTTGCTTTCACCCTGCGGGATTCTGTTTGGACCAACACTGCCAGGGGGCTGGAAGCTGCCTCCTCTTCCCATGCACGCCTGTTGGTCCCAGCTCCCACTCGCTATCCCCCCCATCAGGTTGAGTCGGGGAGAGCTGCAGCTGCCAGCTTCAGTGGCAGCTGGTTTTAGCCAGAACTGCATGGGTGGCCTGGCAGGGCCAGTGCGGCGCGTGGGGAGAAGAGGCAGCTCCCAGCCCTCCTAGTTGCTTTACCCCTGAATCTGACCCCATTACCTCTATATGCCTGCTCTATCACACGTTTTTTCCTTTCACAATGCTTGTGGCAAACCTCGCAGAGATCTGCTTGAGCAGACATAAGCAACATACATATTGAAAGTTGCAAGTGCTTTGCAGGACACATCTATGTGAGATTTATTATTATTATTATTATTATTATTATTGTTGTTATTATTATTATTAGCATTTATATAGCACCAGCAATGTACCTGGCGCTTTACAAAAAACAAGATAGACACAAGGATGCGAGAACTCAGGTACACGTTCTTGGCTTCGTTACAGTACATTGGGAGTTTACAGATAACAGGTGGGGGATAATCCTGGGTGGGGGTGATTAGCAGGAGTTAGGGAGGGCGGAGCGGAAGAGGTGGGTTTTGAGGAGGGACTTGAATGTGTGGAGGGTGGGGGTAAGGCGGACGAGGGTAGGGAAGGAGTTCCAGGCGTGCGGGGAAGCAAGGGAGAAGGGACTAAGGCGGTTGGGGGAGCAGGGGAGGTGTGGGAGGGTGAGGGAGGGGATGGAGGAGGAGCGGAGTGCTCGAACAGGGGTTCGGAGGGAGATCAGGGCAGAGAGGTGGGGGGGCGAAGTTGTGAAGGGCTTTGTAGGTGAGGACAAGGAGCTTGTGCAGAATACGCTCAGGAAGAGGGAGCCAGTGGAGAGAGGAAAGGAGAGGTTGTACATGGTCAAAACGATGGGCTAGGTGAATGATCCTGGCAGCAGAGTTTTGAACAGAGATGAGGGAATAAAGGTGAGACTGGGGAAGGCCAGCAAGGAGGAGGTTACAATAGTCGAGGTGTGAGATGACTAGGGCATGAATGAGAGTTTTGGCAGAGGAGACAGACAGAAAAGGGTGGATCTTAGCAATGTTGTGGAGGGAGAAGCGGCAGGATTTGGCCACGGAGTCAACATAGGGTTTAAAGGTAAGGTGCAAGTTGAAGATGAAGCCCAAGCTACAGGCGTGGGGGACAGGGAGGTTGGAGACCCCGTCAATGGCAACTGACAGGGAAGAGGGAGAGGAAGAATTGGGAGGGAAGATAAAAAGTTCAGTTTTTGCCATGTTCAGTTTGAGTTGGCGTTGAGACATCCAGGCGGAGATATCAGAGAGACAGTTGGTGAGACGAGCTTGAATAGAGGGGGAGAGGGAAGGAGTGGAGAGATAGAGTTGAGTATCGTCAGTGTATAGGTGGTATTGGAACCCGTGGGGGGCAATGAGTTTGCCTAGGGATAGGATGTAGATAGAGAAGAGGAGAGGGCCAAGGACAGAGCCTTGGGGAATCCCAACCAAGAGGGTTAGGGAGGAGGAGGAGGAGGAGGAGTTAGGGAGAAATACATTGAAGGAGCGGTCAGAAAAGTAGGAGGAGAACCAGTCGAGGACAGAGTCCTGGAATCCAAGGGAGTGAAGTGATTCAAGCAGGAGCGAGTGGTCAACAGTGTCGAAGGCAGCAGAGAGATCAAGGAGGACAAGTATGGAGTAAAGGCAGTTGGATTTAGCCATAAGAAGATTGCTAGTGATCTTAGCAAGAGCGGTTTCATTGGAGTGAAGGGGGCGGAAGCCAGACTGGAGGGGGTCAAGGGAGGAGTTGGCGGAGAGGAGGTCGAGGCAATGGGAGTAGACAACCTGTTCAAGGAGTTTGGAAGCAAAGGGGAGAAGCAAGACAGGATGGTAATTAGAGGGTTCAGAGGGATCCAGAGTGGACTTTTTGAGGATGGGGGAAACAGTGGCGTATTTAAAGGCAGAGGGGAAGGAGCCAGTAGAGAGGGAGAGATTGATGATGTGCAGGAGGGGAGGGGCGACGGTAGAAACCATGGAGGTCAGGAGGCAGGAAGGAATGGGGTCCAGGGGGCAAGTGGAGGGTTAGCGTTAGGGTTAGGGTTAGGGTTAGGGAAGGAGGACAGGAGAGAGGTGGAGGGAGGAGGGAGAGGACTTGGAAGCGATTTCTAGGCAGTTCTTGTTGATCTTAGAGGTGAAGTAGAGAGCAATATCCTGAGCAGAGAGACAAGAGGGAGGAGGAGGACAGGGTTTCTTAGAAGGGAGTCAAAGGTGGAAAAGAGGCGGTGAGGGTTCTGGGAGCAGGACTCAATGTGGGAGGCATAGTACTGCTGTCTAGCGAGGGAGATAGCAGAATTGAGCGATGAGAGGCAGAATTTGAAGAGGAGGAAGTCAGTGTGGTAGTGGGATTTGTGCCAGAGGCATTCAGCAGCCCAGGTGAAGGAGCGGAGATGGCAAATGGTGGGGGTGAGCCAAGGGCAAGGGTTACGGGAGCGAGCTGGGCAGGAGGAGAGGGAGGCAAGGGAGTCGAGGGTGGAGGCGAGAGAGGAGTTGAAGGTGGAGATGGCAGAATCGGGGGAGGAGGAGGAAAAGCCTGAGGGGAGAAGAGGAGAGAGGGAGGAGGCAAAGTCCTGGGGCACAATGGCCTGCAGATCGCGGAATGGACAGGGAGATGGGGAAGAGGAGGGGGAGCAGTGGGAGAGGTTGAAGGAGGCAAGGAAATGGTCAGATATGGGGTGGGGTTCGAAGGAGAGATCTGAGACAGAACAGTTCCTAGAGAACACGAGGTCAAGAGAGTGACCATCAGTGTGGGTGGGGGAGCTAGTACAGAGGTGGAAGTTAAAGGAGGAGGCTAAGGAGAGGAGGCGAGTGATGCAAGGTTGACAGGGTGCATCAAAATCAATACTGAAGATCTGCTTGATCTCTCAACCACAAAGATCTGCTTGAACAGACATATGCAGCATATTTAAAGTTGCAAGTGCTTTGCAGGGCACATCCATGTAAGTTGCAAGTGCTTTGCAGGGCACATTTATGATTCAATATCAAAAGTGGCATACCTTGTGTTTCAGCTTCCATTGATTTAAACAACCACCCTTCCAGTAGGCTCATAACTCCTAATATTTGCTGACACACCACTGTTTTTGAACTACCAGAGTTTCCTGAGATGTCTCATCAAATTAGCGATTAGAGAAGGTCTAAAAGATTTCCTGCAAAATTATGTAGGCCCTGATCCAGCAAAGAACTCTATAAAAGCACAGGTTTAGCCCCATCCACATGTAGCTCACTGCAGGACTGGTATCACCGCATATAGCATTTTTTAATATTACCACAAAAAATAAAAAAATATCATATAGCTTGGAGAATAAAGCTGTATTTAAAAAATAAACATAAGAAATACCAAAAATAATGCAAGAAAATTAGAGAGTTGTCAAGAAAAGATGTTAAATAACACACCCCCAAAGTCAAAAATGGATTTTGCTTAGGCTGCCTAGACAGATTGTATTCATCCTTTTAAGAAGCTACTGCCAAATGAACATTGCTACTGCAGTTATCTGGTTCTACTGAATTCCATTAGGATTTATAGTATCTAGTACTTTGTCTCTGCAATAAATAGTATTTATATAAGCATAAATAGTATGTTTGCTAATAAATAGTTTGTTTAATCTTGTCTCGTGTCAGTTTGATTGACAAAGTTATGTCAAACATGTTGAAAATGTATGCCAGGAAGCAAATCTGCATGCATAATAACTACATAATCATGCAAAACAAGCTAATTATGCAAGTTTTATGCTCCTGGTGAATTTGCAGAATTTGCCGGCACTGGTTGGGGAATTTACAAAAAAAATTGCAGTCAACACAGGTCCCTGTGTCTGACCACCTCTGCCTTACATCAAGAGCTTGATCCTGTGCTGATGTAAACTGGTGCTAGACCAGCTCAGTTTTCAATATATTTACCGGATCACCCCGAAGTCCACGGTCACCTCGCTCTCCTCTTTCCCCTTTGTTTCATTTGTCACCCTGTCAAGAGATATGAAGAAAATCACACACTGTGAAAAAGTTCCATGCACATCTACACATACACAGTATAAGCATTACATTTATTTGCACTTCAAACCTGATCATGCACTCCTCACTCAGGCATAAATGGCATCAGGGTAGCTTTGCACTCAGCCACATGACCCAGATGAGTAGGATTTTTACCTAGGTGTGTATGTTTGATATTCTCTTTTTCTGCTGATGGGCATGTACCAAATGTCATGGGAAAGCAAAGTGCAAGGCTGCTCTGAAGTGGAGTCAGGAATGTAGAATCACATTGAACCACTCTATACTCATGGGAAAACGTTTCTCATAAGCATGACTTTTGGATAAGCCACTGCTGTTGGCTTGGGTACAGCTCTTAATGAATAAAGTATACACCACTCATTAAAAAGGAAGACCATTGCCCTTGATCCTATGGTGTGCAAAAGGTGGTCCTAAAACCAGGGCAGCTGACCCTGGGAGGATCTCTCTTACATAGAAAGTTTCTTCTTCTGTACAAAGTTTCTGTGGTATCTTCTACACTACTCCCATCTCTGCTGAGAGAAGTCACTATTGGGCAGAAGAAAGGGGTGGGCAGAAGAAAGGGGGCATTGCAAAACTTCCAGTTGGTAAAACAACTCTTTGGAGTCACTGACGGCTGATATGATTCAGGTTGTCCTTATGCTGTGGGCCTAGACTGCTGCAGAGCCAGGTTAGCATTGGGAAGAGTGGTTTGAAACTATCCTTCCTCTCTGCACTCAGTATCCTTCCTCCCTGGAGTATCACTGATTCGCCATTCTTTTTAACCGTTCTGCAATACTATACCAAAACGTACCCTTCGACCAGAGTTTCCTCTCTCCCCAGGAACGCCTGGTAGGCCTTTGTCCCCCTGCGAAAGACAAATGCATTATTAGCATTTAATAAATGTAAATGTAAATGAATTATGGAAATCAGGTGTCTTATCAGAAAACATCTACTTTTTTAAAAACACAAAACGTAACTAAAGCAACTCACTTCTTCCCCATCTATTCCATCGAGGCCAATCTCTCCCAGTTCACCCTACATCATGAAAGAAGTCACAATGCAAATGATTAAAATAGACACAAAAATAGAAGTGCACACACCTGCACACAGATGATAGTTAGGGCATTTGTAAAATGCTTACGTACCTTTTCTCCTACAAATCCACGGAACCCCTAAAAATAACAGAAAAAAGTTACTCCTGTAAGTATTATTTCCCTCCTTGCATCTGATCAGTTACTCTGACCATGCACTCCCCCTCCCTACTCCCAACCTTTCTCAAAGGGGAAGTATGTAGAGACCAGGAGCTGGGCTCTGCACCCGACTCAATTTTGGATAGGTTTTACTAGGTTTAGCAAAGGGATGGGAGCAGTGTTTTAGTTCCTGTTACCCATTTTACCTGGCTGACTAATAAATGTACGCAATCTAGTTGTTAATATAGCTTTCTGGATTAAAAACCTTCTCTTGCTGCCATGCTGAAAGACTCAAAGGGTGCTTGCCCTGTATATTTCAGTCTAGTAGTCTACTAAAAACATTTATTCCTTTTGCATGTTTCCCATCTCAATAGCTGTACTACCAGTGCTTAATTTATAAAAAAAAATCTGAGGCCCAAACCTACCTCACAAGCCACACCCCCTGCCCCAGAACTTGACAGAACAGGGAAGTGACCCCTAGTCTCCACCTAGTCATCTAATCACTAGACTAACCTGCTTCTCTACAGCTGAATATAAAACAGGAGTTCTTGTGACTGAATCTATATGATGGCCAGCATAGGGGATAGGAGACAGAAGTCATTAATGAAAGCCAAATAAACCATGCAGTGTTCCTCTGTCTTTCATTTCTAACCCTGAAATGGCCAGTACTGGCCTTTCCCATTTCTGGGTACATACTCCTAGTGGGAATATTTCCCAGGGCTCAGCCTCTCTCCCCCCGCCCTTTCCCCCTTTGAATTCAATTGCCAGGGATGAGCCCTGGCAAGACCTGCCCACCCCCTACAAATTAAGCCCTGTGTACTACCTATTATTGACCTCTTTTGTGAGCCCCAATAAATTTTCATTAAAAATGCAACCTTCCTTCTGTGGTTGCTTTTTCTCTAGCTAGATGTCTGTGCGACCTTTCCTTTGCATCAGTTTAATTCACCTGTTTACAATGAATATTCATCTCCTTACTTGCTCTCCCAAATGTAGATTTCCTCACTTATGATATCACAGAGTGTTTTTACATGAGACACCCACAGACATGGACACACACCATCCACGTGAGGGAAGTCTCCTTTGAATACAGTGCATGGGAGCGCAGGTTCCCGTGACCCACGCACCACCCACCTAGTCCATACACGGGGCACTCTGGGAAAATCCAGAGTGCCCCCTGTGTGGACGGGGCGGGCGGTGCATAGGGGGGAACTTGTTTGAAGTACTCCCCCATGCACGGTGCCAATGCGCCCACCCTCCACTGATCATAGACCCCCCCCCACACACTACTCCGTCTCATTTAAAAACACCCACAGACCTGACTCAAGAATAGCACATGAAGAGGTTGTTAAAACCAAATGGACATTCTCCCCTTTTCTAACCTACCTAACAGCAGCACTGTATTCTCAGCAGGCAGTGTTTATGGGCCATTGTTTTTAAGCCTACAGTATATTACTTTAGCATGGCAGTGTTCCTTCACCTTGCCCAAATGTGGCCAAAGGTTAATAAACTGGAATGCAGAGAATACACAGTGTTTCTACCAGACTAATGTTTGTATCTTTGGCTGTATTCAAATGAGATGCTAAGTCCATAGAAAATCCCTTTTCCCTCATGCCTTTTTTATTGTGTGAATAGTTATGTCACAGGATGCCACAGATATAATGTGCATTTAATTAAAAAAAACATTAACTTGGAAACCAACATTTAACAATTGTGCTTTTTCTCTCATTTTTTATGACATGTGAAGGGATTAATCCTGCTGTTAGTCTTGTATTTGGGGGATACTACAGTACTGACTTCATTCAGCTAGCAGGAAAACACCAAGGCTGAGGCATCTGAAGGAACAACTAATCATTGCAAGAGGGGCTGGGGGAAATTTCCTCATCACTATAGCCTCAATACTGTAATTTAGAATTCCACACAACAACACAATCGCTGCAGGAGGGGATAGAGGTAATTTCCCCCTCACAGGATGAATTCCCCACTGCCTGCCTGGTCGGGTAAAATGCATTGCTGAAAAACAAATGAAAAGCCCTGCAGCATTATGGGAGATCTAGTAGTGGTGGCAGTGTGAATGGTAACTTTGGAAGAGGGGAGGGAATATGGAAACAGTTAAGATGTGTGATTACAAATCACACAACAAACAGTAGACACAGGAGAAGAGTGTCGTGGAATACAGCCATAGGGAAATAATCCTTTACTAGTTTTGTCAAATATATTGGGACCTGATACTCCAATATATGGGGACCTTATGCCTGTTTCCTCCCACAGTGCATCTGTACTGTACAGATTCATATTAAAACTAACTATACCTTAGTTCCTCTTTGACCAGGACAGCCTTGAAATCCCTGAGTACCATTAACACCTGGTGGTCCACGGTCACCCTGTCACCAGAAAGGAAGAGTGCAGCAGTTAGTACCTCACGTCACATGTTTACATACTTAGGCTCTGCTTTTCAAGAAGTTGACAGTACTGAAGACTGACTAATACATATACATGTTGTGCGTGTTTATACAATACAATGAAAAGCGGGTTTGGTAGGCCAGTTCCTGGAAGAGGCAGCAGCTGCCGTATCAATTTCCTCACAGCATCTTGCCAGTGACTTTCGTAATGACATGTCAGGGACAGCTCTAGTCTTAGAAAGTAGCTACAAGAGAATTTCTCAGCCAAATTCTGTCTGGGCTTTCAACGAGGGGTGACTCCTAGCAATCTGAGTTCTGGATGGGTCTATATTGAGATCCTTCCCTTAGACTTACACACAACTTCCACAATACATAGTATCTGAGAATGAGAATTAGCCCCTCTATATAATATCGCAAAATGGATGAGAAAAGCCAGGTCCATGGCCTCTACTTCAACATACGGGGCTAATCATTAAGCAATGGATAAAAACAGACATGTGGCCAGCAGGACTGCTCCCTGAGTTACCCCCAGGTGTCAGGTCAGGGCACCAAACTGACATGACTGCAGCTGGGGAGCCATCACACCGGCTGCACTGCCTGGGTACAGCCAGGAACACAAAAAATATGCGGATGACTGGCCCTGCCAGGAAAACCACAGACGTGCTAGCCCACTTTGGCAGATTTGGGCAAGTCTTAGCCCAGGCTGTGACCTAGGAGATTGTCCAGAGGTCACAGCCTGGACAAGCCGTCAACACCTTCCGAGGCAATCCTGGGTCAACATAGTGTATGTTTATTGTTTACACGTGCTGCCTGGTCTCAGGTCAAAGCGGGCCCAAATCACGTCTTTTTTTACCCAATGTTTATTTCTTAATCCATGTAAAGCGTATTAATGGTGAAGTTAATGTTTGGATGAGATGATCCTAATAACATATTAAACTTATAGGACTCAATATATTGAGGTTATCCTGCTAGTGGGAAATCAGTCTAACATATGAAGCAAAGAATATTTGTATGTCAGTCTGATTAGAATTTATAGAATATCTATATGTTAATCCTGAAAGAGAATATTTCTTTAAGACAGAAAATCATGAGGCAGAATGCTACCATAGGACACCCCACCACTTTCACAAAGTAAGATGATTATTCAGCACCCTAAATAATTCTGGACACTTTGGCCTACATCTTAATTTTAAAACAGGAGTTGGAAACCTTAGACCTGAGAGCCAAATGCAGCCTCCAGCTAGTTTTTTATTTGACCCCTTTCCTGTTCCTGGATCAGGCCCCTAGATCCAGTTCCTACCCCTAGCACTGAAAGAAAAGTGTTATGGGGAAGAGAGTGGAGATGAGGGCATGCATTCAAGGACAGCAGATGGATTCATGGCACAGATCTATGATGTGAACCCTTCTCTTCCTGAGCACACCCCTTACCCACAACTTCTACATAGTCTTCAGAATTTGTACTAATTTTGAAAATCACCCCTGCTTTACACCTGCCCTGACAAGGGATAACACAGAGGTAATCATGACCTCAGAGGCAGATCCGAGAATGGAGGGTGACTCAAAGTGTCACCATTCTCCCCTAGTCTTCCTTCCTAGTGTTGTGAATTAATTCACCCCCTTCTATAGAGCACCTTACACACGCCTGGGCATTTAGCTAGCTACTTCAACCAGCAGCAAGTGGGGAGCTGGTTACAGGAAGGTGTATCAGACTAGAAGCTATTGTTCTCCTGCTACAACTGGAGTTGAAATATGTGCAGGGCCAATCGGGGGGATAAAAGGAGCTCTTATTTCCTCTTTCCCACCCCCACCTAAGTGCAGTGGGAAACTAGCCCTACATGCTTACTTACCGGTCCGCCTTCATCTCCTGGATAGCCTCTGTATCCATTTTCTCCTGGAACACCCTGAAAAGTAACACAGATTAATTTTATTTAGCTACACATATGAGATTTCCTTCCAAAATGACTCCCTGTCCTTCAAAACCGTCCCAGCTTATTACAAAAGCAAATTATTGTGTAATGATCTACTAAATCTTTAAATGTACTAATTGTATGATAGAAACAATCTGATAATGACCTCAACAAGTATCCTTTTTGGACATATGCCTAGCTATCTGGACTTCTACAAACAGCAATTATGTCTTGTCATTTCTATTTTCTATTTATGATGCAAAGAATTTTGAGCCTTCTGAAAGCTTTAGGGCCAGATATTCAGCCAATACAGATGGAGCTGTCCTGATTTACACCAGCTGATGATGTGACTCTGTAGTACATTGAATTTACCTGGAACCCAATCCTACCCCCAGCTCTCACTTAACAATATCTTCAGAGGGATTCTGAGGGCATAATTCAACCTGTGTAGTACAAGCCCAAATTTCTCAACACTTAACTGTTAATATTCTTGTTCTTCACCCTGACTATCTTGTTCCCTCCAATTGTCTGTGTCAGGACCTGGCCTCAAAGAGGTGTTTCCTGAGTTTGTGGAGGCAGCGACTTAGACCACATTCATACCTGTGGCAGCGCGCAGATTTTGGCCCCGAATCTGAGTGGAGTTCGGCCAGTGTGAAAGCCACCCCCATGCAGCTTTGCCAGAGATCACCTGGAAGAGTACAGAGCAGGAAAATCCAGTTCTGTACTCTTCCAGGTGATCTCCAGCAAAGCCGCGTGGGGGTGCTTTCACCCGTCGAACTCCGCACAGATTTTCGCTCTTGCAGTTTCTCACAGAGCCAAAATCTGCATGGGGCCAGCTGCTGCCGCAGGTGTGAATGTGGTCTCACCCTGTGGTGCCACTGCAGTACTCTAGTTGGAGCCTTACAGAGTGGCCGTGGTCACACCCCACCCTGGGGCATGTAATCTGGCCCAGCCCACCTCTACGCCTCCCAGCTTCTGATTTGCAGAATAAGGCAGATCAGCTTCTACAGGAAGTTGGATGGATCATCTGTTGTTGTAGTTCCTGTTCCTGCCTGGTTCCTGGTGTTCTCCTGCCTCCTGGACTGGCTCTCCTTCTCTGGGGATTGGATCTGTTTCCCATGCCTGAGTCTGCTCTGCATTCCATGTCTGAATTCCTCTCTACCTGATCTGGAGTCTGTGCCTGAATTCTTGTTTGCCTGATTTGGACCCCATGCCGGAATCCCCATATTCTCTGAGCTGCACCTCCTGCCTGAACCCCTGTTTATCTGATCACCACTTGGACCTTGCAGATCCAGCTTCCCCACCCGGGTGAGTGGTGTCCCTGCCCTTGGACTTTGCCTGTTTGTCCTCCATGTCCTGGCAATAGTCTCCGTGCCCTTTCCCCCCGGATAAGTTTTGTATGGACCTGATCCTGAACTGCCATCCCCACAGCAAGATCCTGATCCAATGCCTGGCCGCAATCCTGTGTGACTCTCTGTACCCCAGCCTGGGCATCTGACAATCTGTTACACTCACTTGTACTCTATGGCTTAAATTAGGCCCCAATTCTACACAGAAGAATGATTTTGTTGACCTCAATGGCACTAAGAACAGTAAGCATGTGTATTGGTCTTTGCAGGATCAAGCTCTTAGTTTGTTAGCAGTTTGTGACCTTTGTGCAGCAAAGCACTCAGAACATACTTAACATTAAGCACATGCTTAAGTGTCATTGAAGTTAATAGCAAATCAAGGCCTGCACATAGACTGTTTCTAATTAGCAGAATGCTGATTTCTGATTCTGGCTGGTGCCTTTCAGTGGTGATGGTGGCAATGATAATAATAAGAAATCCTGACTGGGCCCTACTACTATGCCCCACAAAATTTTGAAATTTCATTTTATTTCAAGCTGCCTGGAACTACAGTATCTAAAAACCTCTCTTCTCCAGACATTAGGGATGGGACTCGGCAAAATTTAGGTTTCTGTCAATTTCGGTTTTGATTCTCATGAATTTCGGTTCTTTTTCGGTTTTGGTACGATCAGATCTTTTGCAGTGATTTTCGTACCAGATTTTTAACATTGTGGTTAATGGAGGACAAACCGCAATGTTAAAAATCCTGTACAAAAATCAATGCAAAATATCCGATAGTACCAAAACCGAAAAAGAACCAACATCTCGGATTAATCCGAAATGGCCATTTTGGGGTACTTTTGGTTTTATCCAAAACCAAAATTCCCATCCCTACCAGACATTATGATTGTAAAGCAAGCAAATCTAAAAAGTGCACTGTTTTAAAACTCAGAACCATGCTAAACAAGCAGCACGTCTGGCAACATGTTTCTCCTTGATAAGAATAAATGATGTTGGAATGAATGCAATATAATTTTCTTCCTTAAAAGGAAAGCCAGAAATCTGATTTTCATGAAGAGTGGATTTAATCTTGAATTTCATTACATGAGATTAAAACCATGTATGTACCTTTGGTCCAATGGTACCAGGCAAGCCTCTGTCTCCCCGCTGCCCAGCACATTTGCATGGAACTCCACAGCATACCCTTTCTGCAATGTTGTCCTACAAGGAAAGAAATAAACAGTTCAAAAGAACATGAGCTCCTTGGGCTCAGCAAAGGCCAAGGGTTTATGTGAGGTAAACCAAAATTATGATAGACGTGAGATGGGGAGAAGTGTTTAGTGTGGTATCACAGGGCTTCAATGGGACTACTCTGGAATAAGTGATTTGGGGATCTGTCACGGAGAAACATAGGGTCACACAGATGTAACACGAGACTACATGTAGACTACAAGTCTGGTAAATATTATTATTATTATTATTATTATAAACATTTACATAGCGCCAGTCATGAGCTTGGTGCTGTACAGAAACATACAATAGACGCGGTTCCTGCCTGTGGCTTACAATCTAAAAGACAAGGAGGGGGAGACAGGGAGAGGGGAGAGTGGGAGAGACACGGGAGAAGACAAACAAACATTCAAGTGGATGTGAAGTTTCAGGTGCGTGTGCATGGCTTGGTTACAATCAGGTTGGTTGCAGCAGTCTGCAGAGGAGGACAGACAGTAAGTATATGGGGAACGACTAGCAGGCATTGGGAAAGGTGGCGAAGAAAAGGTGGGTCTTGAGGAGGGATTTGAAGGAGTGGAGGGAGGGGGCAAGGCGGATGTGGGTAGGGAGGGAGCTCCAGGCATGGGGGGCAGCGAGGGAGAAGGGTAGAAGGCAGTTAGGTGAGCAGGAGAAACGAGGGAGAGTGAGGGAGGGGACAGCGGAAGAGCGGAGAGCGCGTGCAGGAATGCGTAGGGAGATTAGGTC
>QEPC01015480.1:1270904-1282873 GCA_003113815.1 Sphenodon punctatus
CCTTTATAGGGTAAGATGCTTATTTAGGAACTCAACCAGTATAGATCAGGAATGCGTTATATTTACCTTTGATTTCTAGTAACCACTCTGTATCAACTATCTTGCTTATGTAATCAATAAACTTATTTTTTATCTTTATGAAGAAGTGTCTGTGTCTAACATTGGAACACAAGTGAGCAACAAGAGCCCTCAAGCTCTTGCGAACCCAAAGAGTAAAGAGTCTGTAAACGGGAAGAATCGGACCCTTGAGTGACAAAGGAGTCTCCCTGAGGCAGACTTGAATTAGCCAGAGAGAGAAACTAATTCAAGAGGGCTGTGTGCAACGGAAACTGAGTCACTCATACCTGGTAAAGTGGGGGTTTGGACCTCCAACCCGTGAGAGGATAGCAGACATATGAGGATACAAAGGAATGTTTCCTAAGGGTGGGCTTTATTAAACTGAATAGCCTCAAGATAGTGATGGAAAACCCAGGATTTGGGACATTTAACTAAATAAGACAAAGCAATAGAAAAATATATTGTAGGGAAAACTTATAATGTGCCAAATTAGATATCTAAAGCCACAGCTCTTCTTCCTCTCTATTTTGTGACATATTTATTTGTGTATAGGTTTAGAAATAACCATCACAGAAAACCAAACTTTTCTTTCATACAGAAAAAATTTAAACCAAGTTTGAAATCCAAATGCCTTGATTCAATTAACCTTAACCAAGGAACTAGGTCCTTAATGACACCCAGAAAATCTAGGCCTTATAAGAAGAGCAGGGTTTATTAAAGATCAGAGCCACAGTATCAGAAATGCCTGGGCTAGATTGTAGATTATAAATTACTTACAAGTTGCTCTGCCAGTTCAAAATCTAAATCCAGCAGATTAACTCGGAGAGGCCTGTTGTATGTGAAACCACGCCCAAACTCCAGCTGCATCACATCCTCAAACTTCTGGACTCGTTCCAGGCCAACAAGTATGAAAGCCTTTACAACACCTGGTGAAAAGAAACAGAAAGTAACTGAAAGAAAGAAAGAAACTGAAAGAACATGGCAGACAGTGTTCCTGTCTGCCCAACTTCCAGTGTAAAGAAAACACTGGCACATATTCACTGAAACATTTAAGGGTCTGGATGGTTCAGATAATTAGTAATCTGTCTGTGCTGACTCTATGCATGTACTGGAGAAGATCAGAAAGCTTACATTTCTAATTCACTGCAGAATTAGCAGAATCACTCAACATCAAAGTTAGCAATGAATGAATGAATGAATGAATGAATGAATGAGCGACATGTTTATCTTGATTACCATGTTGGTCCCAAATGTAAGAGATGTATATATCAACTGAACTACAGAACTTTAGGGGGCACAGCAAAGGGGGTCTGAGAGAGTGCTGTGAGGTGAACAGGTTCAACATCTATGGCTTGAAGCACAGCCAAAATGGATCTTTGATTTAACTGCATGCCTTTCCCCCAGACTATGAGAAAGTTCATGTGCAGATCCAAGCCTCTCAACATAACCTGTCCCTACTTACAGTTACACATTTTTGCTAGTATGATGCCTTCTCTGTAATTACCAAAGTGGAAAAAGGATTTAAAGAAGCTGTAAGTGGAATCCAGTTTCATAATCACGATTAACAGAAAAATAAAAAAGGTTAAACAGAATAGTCTCAAGATAGTGGTAGAAAACCCAGGATTTGGGACATTTAACTAAATAAGACAAAGCAATAGAAAAATATATTGTAGGGAAAACTTGTAACGTGCCAAATTAGATATCTAAGGCCACAGCTCTTCTTCCTCTCTATTTTGTGACAAATTCCATACATTTCAAATCTGGATGAGACAATATGCTAACATGAAATATAGCAGTGTCCTATGACACAGTCAATACCTTCTCTTTGTAGCGCGGCAGATGCAGCCTCTAACTCCGCCTTACTGCCATCAATGCCATCAGTTAGGTGTATTATCACCTAGGAAGAAAAACTTCAAGTCAGGTCACAGTTCTGACTATAATTGTTCATTTTGGTTTTAAAATCTCCAAGCCTAGGAATTTACATGCCAAACCACTCAGAGGCACATTCTCCAACTAGTAGTAACTATAGCTATTTGAATATTCCCCCAAAGTATCTATACAGTTGGACTAATGGGCAACGACCGTGTGTCTGCACAAAATATTGGAGGTTAGGAAATTATTAGAATCAAGATGTTTTACCTATTAATTTACCTGTAGAAATTAAACTAAAAGGGTAATTTTTTACTACCCTCTGACTTTGACGACCGTCTCATCAATGACCTCATCACACTATGAAACACTCTGATGACTGAAGCCATTGACCGGACGGCTCCTAGACGTCTGCTGCCCAGATGACAGCACTGCAGGCCCCTGTGGTTTTCGGAGAAGCTGCGAGTGCTGAAGCGAGAAGGGTGACAGTTGGAGCAACGGTGGCGTCGTTATCATATTGAAGCCAACAGATTGCGGTATAGAGCCAGTTTAAGAGAATATGCTGAGGCTATGAGGGCAGCAAAAAAAGCTTTTTTTGCTGCTCTCATAGTATCTGCAAAATCTCACCCAGCAGAGCTTTTCCGGGTGGTGCAGGGGCTGGTCAGTCCGGCCTCCCTCCACCCTGGAGTGGAGTCATCTATAGCTTTCTGTGATAGATTTTTGAATTATTTTGTGGGTAAAATTGCTTGTATTCACCACGATTTCAGTGCTGCACTTATTACACCAGGGGAACCAGAGGTTATGGAAGTCACACCTTGTCCAGTTACATGGGATCAATTTCAGTCGGTGACACCTGCTGATGCAGTCAGGACCCTTGGGGCTGTTAGGGCCACCTCTTGTGAATTAGATCCATGCCCGTCTTAGACTGATTAAATCTTGCAAGTAGACAATGGAGCTGTTGCTGGCGGGGGTGGTCCCTTTGAGGGGGCAGAGTGCCAGGCTGTCTCAAGGAGGCGGTGGTGTGGTCTCTGCTCAAGAAACCATTGCTTGATACTTACTCCCTTGCCAGCTATCAACCTGTCTCTAACCTTCCCTTTTTAAATTTTTATTTATTTATATATTTATTTATTTATTTATTCATATTTCTTAGCCGCCCCCTCATGCCCATGGCATCTCGGGGCAGCTTACAACATAAAAAATAACAATAATTTAAAACAGCAATGAATACAAATATTAAAACATCTAAAACTCCTTTCTAAGAACAATCCACACCCCCCCCACCAAATTTTATCCCAACCCACCCTCCCCTCCTCCGAAGGCCTGGGAGAACAGCCAGGTTTTGCAGGCCCGGCGGAAAGCCCACAAACTTGGGGCCAGACAGGCTTCCTCCATGAGGGAGTTCCATAATCAGGGCATGGCCACCGAGAACGCCCTCTCCATTATGGCCCCCCGTTTTATACGGGGGACCTCCAAGAAGGCACCCCCAGTGGACCAAACAGGTCACTCTGGGGTGCGGAGGGTGAGGTGGTCCCCGAGGTATTTATTTATTTATTTATTTATTTTATAAACTTCTACCCCGCCCCTCCTGCCATGCAACTCGGGGCAGCTTCCAACATTTTAAAATACATTTAAAAACAATTTAAAATAGTCATAAATATTATAAAAATAATTAATTAACAGGGCCAAGACCATGTTGGGCTTTATAGGCAAAGACCAACACCTTGAATCTGGCTTGGTATGCTATACGCAGCCAGTGCAGCGTGTGGAGCACAGGAGTAATATGCTCCCGTCGGTTCGTCCTTGTAAGGAGATGAGCTGCCGCATTCTGCACCAGCTGCAACCTCCGAACCAGCGTCAAGGGAAGCCCCACATAGAGCGCATTGCAGTAGTCCACCCTCGAGGTGACAAAGGCCTGGATGAGGGTGGCCAGGTCGGGGGTGGAAATATATGGACACAGCCTCCGCACCAGATACAGGTGGCAGAAGGCAGCTTTAGCCACCATCTCCACCTGCCGATCCAGACGGAGATCTGAATCCAACAATACTCCCAGACTCCAAACCTGCTGAGCTACAGGAGGGCAGACCCCCTCTACGAGGGGAGCCGACACCTCCTTCACCCTACCCACCGCCATCACCTCCATCTTATCAGGATTGAGCTTCAGTGTGCTCTACCACAACCAACTGCCTCCAAACATTGGGACAGTACTGAGACGGCAGGACCTGGGTCGGTAGAAAAGGAGAGGTAAAGCCTGGTGTCATCAGCATATTGGTGGTAACACACACCAAACCCTCTCACGATCTCCCCCAAGGGCTGCATGTATACATTAAACAATAATGGGTACAGGAAGGTTTTAGGGAAAGTTATTGAGAGGGTTGTGGCTCAGCAGCTGCAGGGGCATCTTGACCGCGCCGGTTTTTTTGATCCCTTTCAGTCAGGATTTCGTCTGGGTTATGGCACGGAGACTGCGCTTGTGGCCTTGGTGAACTATCTGCCAGGAGATGGACTGGGGTCGTTCGCCCTGTTGGTTCTATTAGATCTGTTGGCTGCTTTTGATATGGTTGATCACGAGATGCTGGTGGCGCACCTGCAGGACTGTGCAGGGGTGGGCAGGACTGTTTTTGAATGGTTCCGCTCATTCCTGACCAGGAGACCCAGCGAGTGGTACTCGGGGAGTGTTTTTCATCATACTGAGACCTCACATGTGGTGTCCCACAGGGTTCAGTGCTGTCCCCACTCCTGTTCAACATATATATGCAGCCTCTTATGAAGTGATCAAGAGGTTTCTTGTACGGTGCCACCAATATGCTGATGACACCCAGCTATACCTCTCTTTTTCAACAGACTCAGACCCCGCAGTCTCCATGCTTACTTGGTGTCTGATGCCTGTGGGGGATTGGATGAGGGCTAATCGACTGAAGCTGAATCCTGACAAGACGGAGGTGATGCTGGTGGGTCAGGGGATGGAGTTAACGACCCCCATCATAGATGGGGTCTGTCTTCCATTGGTTCCCCCAGGTACGGAGTCTGGGGGTACTCCTCGATGCGCAGCTCCGCCTGGATGCTCAGGTGGAGGCTGTGGTGAGGGGTGCCTTTCACCAATTACATCTGGTACGTCGGCTTAGGACATATGATTCAGACTTCGACCAGGCCAATGTCATCTATGCTTTCATCATCTCGAGATTAGACTATGGTAATGCGCTCTCATAGTATCTCCACCATCTACCCATTGTGATGGCCCGGAAGCTGCAGCTGGCGCAGAACACGGCGGCCCGTCTTTTTGTGGGACTGGGCTGCCGGGAGCACATTACACCAGTGCTCTGTTCTCTGCACTGGCTGCCGATAGTCTTCCGAGCCTGATTTAAGGTGTTGGTTTTAACCTATAAAGCCCTAAACAGTCTGGGCCCTGCGAGACCGCCTCACCCCCCGCATGCTGGATCGACCCCTGCGGTCATTGGGGATGCCCTTCCTGTGGTCTCCCGAGTCTTCCGGGGGGCCTCGCAGGGGAGAACACACCAAGGACATGGCCAGAAGACCATTCCTAGCTGACCATAGAGAGCACCAAAGGATTCAGGGGAGAAGGCAATCCCTAAGGTACGTTGGGCCCAAGCTGGCCAAGGCCTTATAGGTCAAAACCAGAACCCTGAATTGTGCCCAGAAGGCTATAGGAAGCCAGTGTGGACACTGAAGCCCTAATGTAATGTGCTCCCAGCGGCCGACCCCTGTCAGGAATCAAGTAAGCAATGAAAATCAGCACTGCTTATCACCTTACCTGGAGTACTGTGTCCATTTTAGGACATTGACAAATTAGAACGGTTTCGAAGGAAGGCAACAAAAATGATTAAAGGGTCTGGAAAGGAAGTCTTATGATGAAGGAACTGGGTATGTTTAGTCTAGCAAAGCAAAGATTAAGGGGAAACATGATAGCAGTTTTCAGATATCTAAATGGCTGCCACCAAGAAGGCAAAGGAACTGTTCTTCATTACTATAGAAGAAAGGATTAGAAACAATGGGCTCAAATTACAGGAAGGTAGATTTTGGTTAGATATCAGAAAAAATTCATAACAGTAAGAGCTGTACCACAATGGATCAAGGTGCCTAGGGATGTCCTAAACTCTCCATCACCAGACATTTTTAAAGAAAGGCTGGACAGCCATCGGTCAGGGAAGTTGTAACTGTAGTCATCCTGCATCCAAGCAGAGGTTTGACTAGATGCCTTTCGAAGTCCCTTCCAACTTTGAATCAATGTTATGATTCTACAAAAACTCAGAGAACATTTATGAAGGATATGGAGTTGTCAATGCATTTAGACTTAGGAAAATTCAATGGTCCAAATTCTCTGCTGGTGTAAAACTGGTGCAATTAAATTGACTTTCATGGACCTGTGTGTTTTTAAAAGCAGCAGAGGACTGGGCCTTCCTTTTTAAAGTATATAGAGAAATCTCTGAAACAAGGAAGGAACTAGACTTACCTTCACACTGTCACTGGGAGCACTCCTGAATTTGTTCTGATAAGATCTTAGAGTCTCTGCATTGAGAATATATGGGCCGCGATTACTTAGCCCTTGGAACTTCTCCAACAACTCTGGCTGGTACTCAGAAAAGTCGAAAGCTTCCAGTGTTCCAGTGTTGGTTTGAGCCACAATAGCCACTCGGACAGTAGGCTGCTGGTCGCCACTGCAGCTAATTTTCTGCATCTGGGTAATTCTATTAAGAATAGCCTCCACACTGGGTTTCAGCACTTCCTGTACATTAAATATACTTTGCCTAGGTCCGACATCCGAAACATCAAACCCAAGTATGACATCCAGCTTGCAATCTAGAGTGGACAAATGTATAGGTTGATACAGATGCAGTTGGAGGGGGAGGGGAAATATCACAATGGCTAGAGAATGAAGCTCTGAGAGAGTTCCTATTACTTTTTACAAAATCTATTGTCTAAATCCTAGATTGAGTGAGCTTTCTACTCCAGGGACTGTCTTCTTGTGTTTGTTCACAAATAGTGAACAGCCTCAAGAGATCAAATCAACAATCTAACTAAATTCCAGAACTGATAGTTTTCTACTAGAAACACACATCCTCAAGACCTCCAGGCATTAAGACATAGGGAATTAAAGTGAGTTTAGGGCTGGTGTGTTGTGTAGCACAATAAGCTCTAGGACACATATCTTAAGCGTGCTGCCTCCTTGGGTGCAATTTAATGTGTTAAAATTGATCTACAAAGATCTAAGAGTGTTAGCTATTGGGGGCGCATGGGGGCATCTTGTTTTCTGCGTATGTTTACAACAACCAAGATTAACTGCTGGACTCTCACTTACTCATGAATGAGGTCTCATTCACACAACACTCATTTATTTATATATATTTATTTCAATTGATATGCTGCCCTTCCCTGAGGAAGCATATAATTGTGAGACTTCGTGTGAGACGGAATGTTGTGCAAAACCCTTAACATTGCCTGTACCCCTGGATGATCTCCTGTTCTTTGTCACAAAGGTTTTGCTTGCAAAGATCTAGCTGATAATGTTGTGTGATCTGATTCAGGTTAAGCAAGCTTCTTTCCCCCGTACCTCATTTCCTGTTAATCACTTCGTATCTCCAAGTTATTATAGAGGTGTGACCAGAGTCCTGGAGTAGGGACTCCCTCCTCCACCCCATACTCCTTCTGGGTCACTGCATGCAGGGATATCACTGCAGCATTCTTTTGCATTATGGGAAGTATCTTAAGGAAGAAGGCAGTAGGAGGGACAGTGAAATGGAGGGGTACTGGGAGTTGGATGTGAATGAATGATGTGTGAATTAAGGAACACATGATGAGTTTGCAAGGAGAAAGAATGTTGTGTGACTCAGCCCTGAGTGGGCAATTCTGCACCAACTCTCCCTTTGGAGTATTGTCTCAATGTAGAATGAATTATATAAACACTGTTCTACTCTATAATTCAGGTTTCTGTACACTTCCAATTGCATACGCCCCCTCCCCCACAGGGGTGCGGGGTGCAAGGCCCCTTGCCGTGCCCGATTAGAAAGGGGGCAGGATGGCAGGGGTTGTAGTTTTCCCGCCACAGGGCCGAAGTCGGGCCCCGAGGTGGGGGAACGGGCAGCGCATTGGGAGATGGGGGCGTGGCCTGGGTCGCTAGGCGGCCCGGGTGGTGCTCCCATTGGGCAAATTTAGGCACGTGGGCCTCACCAATGGGCGGGGCCCATGAGCAGTGACGCCGCTGCTCTGGCCTCACTTGAGTCCAGGAGCGACATCAGGACGGCACCCACCCCACCCTCCCCTTGCACTGTGGGTGACCACCGGCCAGCATTTCAGGGCCAGGAAGGATTTTTTGCGGTTAACCCAATCAGGCCTGAACAAAGGTTTTCCATTGTTTCGCCTTCCTTACAGTGCATGTTATTTGACTAATCATTACCCCTTAGTTACTGGGGGTGTTGTGCTTGTCTATCATTGTCGCACTCTGGCAGGGGTCCAGTACTGTACGTTAGAGTAGTTAGAAGGGGTATAAGGAAGAGTCATCTCCTTAAGAGATGGGGAGGCCCACCTGCCGGAAAGCAGGGGATGGCAACCGGCGGGGCAGCCTCCCTGGGAGGGGGCATCGTGTGACGGCAGTAGGGACAAGTATGGCCCCCTGTTGGCAGGCATCTTTCTCCTTACTCACATTTGAAGGAGTGGACCCCCTCACGGACGGTCAGGGTTGCTCGAGGGGGAGACGTGTGATCGTCGTTGGGGTGGCAATCAAGGGTATATCAAAGCCACCCCTGGTTAACATTGGGGTTACTGTTTTTAAAAGTACTGGACCCGCATCGCACTAGGAGATTTACCCCCACCTAATTCTGTTTGTAATCTGTTAAATAAAGAGTGCGGTTGTTTCAACCCAGCACTGTGTCCTGTCTCCTTCGGTGCGTCGGCAATTGCCTGCAATCTGAATGCCTCAGTCTAACCAGGAAGTTGCATAGGCATATAGAACTATGGCATAATCTATATCAAAGGGGTCTGTCACAACTGTTGTGGCAAATGCCAGTGAATCACAATGTACACATCCTGGAGTCATGAAAGCTTTACTCTGCAGGCCACACAGTCAGGCCATGCAGGCTTGATCCAGTCTGTGGGATGCCAACTGAGGATCTCTAGGATCTGGAACCAATCAAAAGCAATCCCATTGAGCCCACTGGGTTCCACAGCTGAGCTAGAAAAATAAAAGTCTCCATGATCAGTTATAATAAAAGGCTGAAAGAGTAGACTTTTTACCAATTGTAGAATTATACAAACAGCCGCTGAGATGCAAGCAGTCTTTCTGCTATACTAAGACTGAACCCATGAAAAAGAGGAATCAAGGATATCAACAGAGCTACCTTGCCACTGTCTAGCCAAAAATAGCACATGGGTGACAGGTGTAATAGTTAATATGATAAGATGGTATTTTGAGCATGGACTTAATGACCGCTTGACCTTCTTTAGGAGGAATCTGTCCTGCTTTAGGGTAACACATGGACCAAGGGGTTCCTTCCCTCCCCACATAATTTTATAGCTTTTACCAGCTCACTCCAAAAGAACAGAAATGGAAATTTCTCTGCACCTCTAGAGCCTCAGAAAGCAAAACTGATCAAAGCTTTGCAGGGGCTGAAGTAGTGGTAGCCGAAGAGGGGCTGCTCTGCAAGGATATTATATGGAATAAAAAAACAAACTAAAATTTCTCACAAACTGAAATATTTACAGCTCTTTCTGGGTAATGACAACATGGATTCACCAAGTTCTTGTAACAGATGAATCATCACAGATACTTTCACGGAGATGGGAAATCCCTTTATGCCTCTACGATGGGGAAGGTATATAGGGCTTTAGAACTTTTTCTGCCCTCCCCATATCTGTCATAGGTAGTGCTAAGAATTTGTCATGGTGCTGACAAAAATCACATTGTTAATAACCCCCTCCATGACTTTTGAGATCTTCCCATGACTTCCGTGATTTTCCCAAGTTTTTTGAGATTTCCCCCACAGTGAAGAGCAGAGCCGTCAACAAGCTGGTGAGAAGAACACGCTCAATGGTGCTAAGAAGATCCACGGTGTCTTCCTGGAGCGCTAAACCCCGCTCTGGCTGTGGAGACACAGCAGCACGGCAAGAAGCCAGTGAGAATAGCACACTGGGAGCCACTGGATAAAGCCATGGCCTCTCCCTGGAGCTCCAAACCCCAACACTGTTGTTTCTTGTGGAGGGCGGAGCTTTGGATGTGATCGAGTGGCAACATGGCACAGCATGCCGTGGCAGCAGGATCAAAGGCAGAGAATGTTACCATTGTCAGAGCTTCAAGAGATGCCCAGGAGACGGCAGCATTTCCTCTGCCTTTATCCCCTGCTTGGGCTTACAATCTAAGCCTGGGGCTTTCAAAGGGATTTACAATCCCTGGGTTTACAAGGGGTGGGGGGTGTTTTCCTTCTTCTTCGATTCTGTGCTGGGGGGGTTACAATCTAATCCCTGAGTTTACAATCGAGGGGGCGGGGGGTTTACAAAATACAATATTGAATAACAGTTTTAAAATATGGACTCATGAGTTTTCTGCAACTTTTTCTCATTCCTGCTGTGACCAACTCATGACTTTGAAAGAAACTTTCCATGACAAATACGTAGCCTTAGTCATTGGTAATCTTTTGGTATAAAGACATATAAGTATAATCACATGGGAGAGGATGCACAGATGCAAGCAACACATGGGCTAAAATGGTTCTCTGCGCCTTATATATAGGGTGCCCCACTGGTTATACATGGACAGGGTCAAACAAAGTTCAAAACTCTTTGAGGATGGCTCCACAAAACAGTACAGGCACATAGTCCCCCACCACCAAACCAAGGCAGGCAGAAAGCAGCCTCACCCCAAACAGAGGAAGGCTGAGTGAAAGGACTAAATGTGGACAGAACTACAAGAGAATGCTTGGGAAGTGCAAAACTCCTTGCTTCTAGACTCCTCATTTGAAAAAAACAGCTGAGGAAGTGTGTATGTCAGGGTTGGCTGCGATCCACTTGATCTAGGCATTTACCTCAGATGATCAACCAGGCCTGCTTCTGCTGCGTCTAGTGCTTCATGCCTGAATCCCTCCTGCTGACTCCCCACTCCAGGGTATGTCAGTAATCAATATCAGGAATGGGGAGGAACACTCCCATCACAGAGACCCTTCCCCATGTAGGCCCCTGGAATGAATCCAGGACCAAATCTAGGAATTAAGATTTTTACCAGGACTGTGTCCCCAAAATAAACCAGTCTCTTTCACAAGTACATGAGCTTAAAAGTTTTACCTAAAGGCAAAAGCAGGATACAAAGAGTGGATAAATGAAAATGCAGTAGGGCTGAAATGAGAATCAATTTGTTTCTTGCGAGAATCTTGTGAGAATCAAGAATCCTTATTGAGATCTCAGGATGATCTTGATGTCGGTGCGAGATCTCAAAAATAATCTCGTCTAAAAAGAGAAAAGCTACTAGGGATGAGCAAACAGATCGGGTTCGGCCGTTCGGTTCAGCTGCCTTCGGTTCGGCCTTTCGGTTCGGCCATTCAGTTCGGCTGCATTCGGTTCATCAGTTTGGATGTTCGGCCATTCTGTGGTTCGGATCAAATGTTGAGTTCAGATTTGGTATTCGATTCGGTCAGGCTTGGTTTGGTCTTTAGTTTGGTGCAATCAAGAACCGAAAATTACATTGGTTTTTGAAATAAAAGGAAAAAACTAAAAAACATATTTCTGGCTATAACATTTTTGTTTCTTATTACCTTTTGATGATGTTTGGGGATATTGTACCACCAATGGAGGGCACTAGGTGTACCAAAAATTGGAACAATTAGATAAAGGAAACCGATTTTAGAAGCAATTGAATGTTATGATTTTAAGAAAAGCTCCATACACATTCATGGCTACAACTTCTTTAACTTGCATCCAATGTTCATGAAACTTGTGCATATTACATCCCTCCATATGCTTAATATTTCTGCCAATTTTAGGAAAGAGTGGATAAAGGGTCCCAAGGGTATAAGACATTAACCTGAAAATACATTTCCAGCTGT
>QEPC01015480.1:1284092-1297439 GCA_003113815.1 Sphenodon punctatus
ATTAATTTATTTCATTGGTTTCAATGGGGACACAGCGTCCCATTGAAACCAATTAAATAAATCCGGTACCGGCATACCGGATTTAATCCGGGAATCCGGTTTTCGCAGAACCGGTAACCGGTAAATCCGGTAGCCGGTAATGGTCCCGGGGTCCCACCACAAGTTTAAACACATCCAGGCTGGCCAAATATCAATCACATCCTGCAGCTCTGAGACAATGGACATAAGAGAATTTCTATTGACACTTTCCTAAACAGATGCTTCTGACTTCCCAGAAACAAGTGGGAGAGATATGTTGGGATGGTCCCAGCACAGAATGAGGATATTTGGTTGACATTTCTGTTGGCCAATTTGCATCACAAACCGATCTTATACCACGGTGACATAACAGAATCCCAGGCATAGGCCCCTTCTCTACATATGTTGTACAGGCATATAAAATTGGGACCCTTTATAATATCTTTCTGATATTTGGCAGAGATAATCATGAAAGTGAAATATATAGTCCTGCCAAATTTCATGTACACTGATTGGACTACAAAGATGTTATAGTCAGACATACATTTATATGTTAATTGCTTATACCACCAAGACCTTTTTTCCAATCCTTCTGAAATTTGGCAAAGATAGTAAATATGGGAAGGGGTATAAACTGAACAAGCTTCACCTACTTTAGATGTGAGGCAAAGAAGTTACAGCTAAGAATGTATATGTAGAATATTGCAGAATACAATAACTCAACTGCTTCTAAAATCGGATTCCTTTATCCAATTGTTTTGAAATTTGGTGCACATAATGCATTCTATTGGAGGTAGAGGCACTCCAATGATCAGCAACATAGCATAAAAAACAAAAATGTTACTGCCGATAATGTGTTTTCCATTGAAACCAATGGAAATTCAATTCCAAACTCACTGAACGCATCCGAACTGAATGTTCGAATTCGAGTTCAGTTCGAACGTTCAGTTCAGTTGACCGAACTATTCGAGTTCAGTCCGAACTCCGAACTTCCGAACTTCCGAGTTCGCCCATCCCTAAAAGCCACTGTGCATACAAGAAATGGCCAGCACAGCTGTTTTGTACATGTGCAGCCCTCTTCAAAAATGGTGCCAGCATCATCGCTGCCATTTTGGAAAAGGGCACCCATTTTGTTCATGCACAATGCCAGTTTTCTTGCGAGATAAGAACATAAGAACATAAATATGTCATTGTGAGAATAGAGAGAGAGAAAAGAAATAAAAGAGAGAAATATATAAAAGACACATGCAAGACTTGGGAAGATACATGGTGCACAGTCAAATGACTCTAGTAAGCAAATTGAGAAAAAAACTCAATTGAGAAAGTGTCAAGAACTGAGGGGGAGGGGGGTTCTTGATTCTCGAGTCTCACTAAAAACAACACAAGGACTGTGATTCTCAATGAGAATTGGAAAAAAAATCAGCATTTCACCCCTAAGTATGACTAAGTATAAATTATAAACGAACAAAAGAAAGAATACAGATAGAAATGTATATATTAGCTGCAGAGAAATAAGGACTTAATATAAAAGAAAACTTAGTCAAAGAAATTTTTTAACTGCTAATTGTCACTGGCCAGACAATTAGCACAAGGCTCACCCAAAGCACAAGGCTAACCCAAACCTTAGCTGCAAAACTAGGTCTCGGTAGGTTTCTTGCTCATAGCATCTGCAGATGGGTGCCTCAGCAGTTAAATATGTGAGGAACACACTGAACTGCAGAGAGGCTGCAGATTTTGGCCTAATCACTAAATTAAAACTCTGATTTTTCCTAATGTAGAAGCAAAGGGCAATATCATGCAACTAGATGGTTTTTGCTAGCCTAGGAATAACTTCTAAGCCAGTTCTAGTGAGTCTTGTGGTCCAAGAATCCCCTACAACTTGCCCTTGGACTACAAAGATGTTATAGTCAGACACACATTTATATGTTAATTGCTTATACCACCAAGACCTTTTTTTCAATCCTTCTGAAATTTGGCAAAGATAGTAAATATGGGAAGGGGTATAAACTGAACAAGTTTCACCTACACTAGATGTGAGACAAAGAAGTTACAACTAAGAATGTATATGTAGAATATTGCAAAATACAATAATTCAACTGCTTCTGAAATCGGATGCCTTTATCCAATAGTTTCGAAATTTGGTCCACATAATGCTTTATATGGGAGGTATAGGCACCCCAGGTCTCATCCACATAGCATAAAAAACAAAAACATTACAGCCAATAATATGTTTTCCATCAAAACCAATGGAAATTCAATTCCGAATTCACCGAACGTATCCAAACTGAATGTTCGAATTCGAGTTCGGTTCGCATGTTCAGTTCGGTCAACTGAACTATTCGAGTTTGGTCTGAACTCTGACTTCCAAACCGCGTCTGCCCATCCCTACTGATCCTGTTCTCCCCAGAAGTGAGATCCAAGAGTTTGGTCCCAGCTCCAAATTCCCACACCATGATCTACTGAAAACTAGCTCATGATCTACCAGAAGATCATGATCTATCTTTTGACCATCCCTGCTGTAGATAAACTAGGTTAAGTTTGGTTAAAGCTATGGTTTGGAGTTCCTCAGTCTGCTGTCTGGGAGAAGGAACAACAATTTAAGATTCAAAGGAGCTATCAGGGAGCCTGCATCAAGGCATGAATTCTTTTGAACTGTCTCACCAGTGACGTAGCTATCGTGGAGTGGGGGGCTCAGTTGCACCTGGGCCTGGGGGGTCCGCTGGGGCCCAGAGCCAGCCAGAAAGGGAGCCAGGAGCGGGCATGCGCACACATTACATGTGCAGGTGCACACAGTGGGAGACAGGGCAGCAAACTTCAGCCACTGCCAGCTTTCCCAAAGCTGCCCCACCCGCCCAAGCCTGCAGACATGTAGAGTGAGAAAAGGCCAGCCAGCACCGGCCAAAGAGGGATGCCTGCTCCTCTGCCCTGCACTGGGGCCTAGAACTTCCCAGCACAGGGAGGGCTCTGGTCAACTCGACTCTCTTCCTCCCCAGCTCACTCACTATCACTGTTCAGTAGCACTGCCCAGCCTGGGAGACGAGAGAGGGGTGAAATTTGGCAGCCACAATGCTGGCTGGTTGGCCTGGGTTTATGCTCCCTCCAGGTCTGCACCTCATCCCTCACTTCCACCTTCTCCTTCGACCAGGTCATGGGCAGAGCCAGAGCCCAAAGAGAGACTGTGGTAGGTCCAATTGACTCAGGATCTAAGCAGCAGGGAGGAAGCTCCAAGCCCAAGATAAGTGTTCAGGATGTAGCTGCCCTTTCCCTCCTAGAGCCTGCCTCACTGACACCCCACTCCCATACCCCAACACTGGTCCCTCCCCCCATAGATTCCACCCCACTGACCCCCATACCCTAGCACCAGTCCCTCCCCCCATGGACCCCACCCCATTGACCCCCATCTCCCAACACTCTCCCCCCATAGAGCCCTCCCCACTGACCCCCATCTCCCAACACTGGTCCCTCTCCCCATAGAGCCCACCCCACTGACCTACATCTCCCAACACCGGAAAGAACTGGATCCAGAAGCCAAATGGAAAGAGGCCACATAAAAGCTTATCACAGGCCACATTTGGGCCATGGGCCTGAGGTTCCCCACTGGCCCACGCTGTGTTAAGATGAACATCTTTTTTGTTTCAGCTGTGTCCCCCCAATTTCTTTCTTGAATGACATCATTTTTGTAGGGATGGGCGAACAGAATGTGGTTTGGTTGTTCGGTTTGAAACCCGAGTTCGGGTTCCATGGTTCAGTTCAGTCGAGTTCGGGTTTGGCCAAACTTGGCTGAACAGTCAAAAATAGCAATATCAAAACCGAAACCAAAATGAAACCGAAACCAAAACCAAAACTTAACCGAAACCAAAACTTGCTCTTTTTCTTGCCCTTGTTTTTCCTTCCCTCGAACTCATCCGAACTCATCTGAAAACAACTGAACTGTTCGATCATTCGAGAGTTCGGTTTGGACGTTCGGTTCGGACGTCCGAACAGACCGAGTTCAGTCCGAACTCCGAACATCTGAACTGCGTTCACCCATCCCTAAATTTTTGGACTGTCCCATATCCATGTATACAAGTAAGTTTTATATTAGTGTAAATATACTGTGCACAATCTGAAATGTTTAAGTAATGCTTTTCTTGTTAGCAGTTATGTCAACTCACGTACCCTAAGTACAGCCCAGAAGTGTGCTGTGCCAAGGTAACATCAAATGTATAACTCAAATAAATAAAAAATGACAGAGTTAGGGTGATGTGCAAGTTTTAGGTCATGCTTGCCCATATAGATCTTGATTGCACAATTCCGGTAGGGTCCTGCAGTGATATTTTGGAAAAGAGCCGAAGCACAAACTTCTCTTGCTAAAGCACTTTGTGTGCTTATTGCTTTGTCTGTTTCAGTGTTTGAGAGAATTTTGGAGATTTAGGTTTTTAAAGATGTTCATATTGGTGTTTAAGGATGGTTGTTTTAAGGATGATTTTAAAACCCATGTTTTTTTCAAGGTTTTAAAAGATGGTTACTTTAAAGATGGTTTTTGGAGGTGTCCAAAAGAGTAAGTAGGGTTTTTGGGTTTGCTCTGGTAGGAAGATTAGCTAGACAAGGATATCATTACTTGGCATCGTGTCAAAATGTTCTGCTAGTGGAGCCACAAAAAGGAAACTGCTTCAGAGTCCCGCCCCCTTGAGGTGGAGCCCATAATTGTGGGCTGAGCTGCAAGTTAAAGGATGAAGAAAGCCACAGGAACTGGATACAATTAGGTCACTGGATTAAACTTTTTTAAAAAACAACAACAACACAAAATTCCAAGAAGAAAATGCTTAGTGGAAATAATCTAATTATTTAAAAAATAATTGAAGTTACCTCTTGAAATGTCACTAGGTCCTACGCACAATTTCTCTTTCAAAGCAGCATCCAAAGTTATCAGCACCTGTTCGTTCAGTTCCGAGAGCTCCTGGACAGTGGCCACCCGGAAAGCAGTGGCACTTTCGCTGGAGAGCGTGAACAATTCATCCATATCAATGTTTTTTACACCGATTGAAAATACCTTGACGCCTGAGCGTGTCAGTGCTGATGCAGCTGCCTGCCCACTGTCTGCAGACCTACCTCCTGATATAATAAATGCAATCTGAGGTACTCTCTCATCCAACCTGCTACCTGCCTCTTTCACAAAATGTTTTGCTTGGAGGTGCTTGACAGCTGTTCCAATATTTGCAAGTATGCCTCCTTTGTATGCTACTTTAGAGATAGCCTCTAAGATCTCATCCTTGCCAGAGAACTGCTTCAGGAAGAATTCATCATTCACATCTGAATTATACTGGGCCAGGCCAACCTGAATGGAGTCACCTTCTTCATACACAGCATCAACTATGCCAGACACAAAGGTAAGAACTTCTTGGAAATTATCTCTCCCGAAGTTGATTGAGCCATCCAACAAAAACACAAGATCTGCTTTTTTTTTACCATCTGAAAGAGTTTAAAAGAAAGTCAGTATTAATTTCTTTGTGGTCTCTCTGACATTCTTCTCTACCAGAAGAGTGTAAAATACAGAATGCATCTTGCGGCCAGGACACTACGCCAAAAAAAGACCTTGAAAGGTTCATGGCTTTGCTCTTCCCTATCTTCCTACCCCCATTTCCCTCTACATTCCCACCCAGGAACTTCACTCCTTCTCTGTCATCATCTTCATCCACCCCAGAGTCTCCTGCTCCCTAAAGTTTCTTTCCCCCTTTCTCCCATGCTGCCCCCAGTGCTTGAAACTCCCTCCCTGAACACATATGTTCTGCTCCCTTCCTCACAACCTTCAAATCCCTCCTAAGAGCCTACCTCTTCTGTCAGGCCTTCCCTACCTCATCTCTCCAAAAAATGCATCTTTATGCTCTCCTTAGACTGTCTCACCCTCCAGGGTCCCCACTCCCCTTATCCTCATTTGTAATTAAGCAAAGCACATGCACCTGCAATTTCTCAGATTCATTAATGTATCCTTCTTGCAATGCTCCCTATGTGCCCCCTTCCTTATCACCCCTCTTGTCCATTCTAGACTATAAGATCCTTGGGGCAAGGACGTATCTCTATAATTATGACTGTTCAGAACCAGACACATTACTGGTGATAATTAATAATAAACATAATAAAAAACAATTTTAATTTAGAAAACGTTTATGCCTTGCAAAGTAAATAAGCAATAATTAACTGAGTCTAAGGATGTCTATGTGTGTGTGCTAGCAAAAGACTAGCTTGCTGGTTAAAGAAGGTAGAAGAAGCATGATTTCCCAATAATAATAGCTATCTTCATTGTATCCTATTTCACTTACAGTGAAAACGTGCAATATCTTTTCTCAGAACCAAAGCCCACTGAAGACAATCAGGGTCTCGCCATTGACTTCACTGAACTTTGGATCCAGCCTTAATACAAAGAAATGTTGCTGTTTGCTTTCATTTCTATCACAGTTTAGTTGTTTTGAGTTGTAAACTGCTCTGACATTCTCAGAAGGAAGACATTCTAGAGCATAATTTTCATTACACCACATAATATTATTTCTATCTCTTTAATTTTTACCAGTTCTAAACATTCTTTTATTGAAAATTCTTTTATCCAAAATGTCATAATATTAATTCTAACTTGCATTTGAAATTATTAGAATTCTAGCCCCTGCTACATCGCAAAGGTTTGCAGTGTAGTGAATAAAAGACTGATGACCTGATACAACTCCAGGAGTTGAAGGTGTAGGTTCCAGAGGTCCTTGAAATGATGTAAAGATTTTGTTTTCTACATTTGGGAGTTCTGTAAAATCATTGATTTTGAATGTAAGTCTATCATCATTGGTAATCCTTTGCAGTTCAGCACTGTCTGTATTCCTTGTTCCTACTCCCAGGCTCTGAATCCCAACTGATGAAATCAGATTAGAAGCTCTGCTAACATCATCCTGAGACTTCCCTCCAAGCAAGAGAACTAAATGTTGTGGAACTCCTTCTTCTATTCTGCTCCCTGCAGACTTAACAAAGTGATTCTTCACAACATAGTCCAGAGCTTTCCCAACGTTCAGTGG
Source organism: Sphenodon punctatus (assembly GCA_003113815.1). NCBI lineage: Eukaryota > Metazoa > Chordata > Lepidosauria > Sphenodontia > Sphenodontidae > Sphenodon > Sphenodon punctatus. Next base: position 1,291,145 of record QEPC01015480.1, read on the forward strand.
AGACCCTCCTTTGTGTCTCAGGCGGCGCACCATCTGCTGTACTACATTTTTGGATTTGTGCGTTTTTAAGAAGAACTCAGGGAAAATGTCATTGCTGAACTGGACCACACCAATTCTCACTTTGTTTGGTCCAACATCTAGCTTCTGAACAATTCTGCCAACAAAATCTCGAATATAGGCAAGTCCATCAGGTTTGACGCTATCAGAGCTATCAATGAGGAAGACTACATCCCTTGCTTCATAGTCAACAGCTGCAGGAGAACAAAGAGAAAGGAAAGAAAGAGAGTTATAAGAGTGCTGCTCCACCTTCTTCTCTCAGCTTTGTTGTAAGTTTGCTAACCATCTCTTCTGTGAAATGCAAAGCATCGCTGTATATTAAAAAGAAAACCTAAACTTTAGGCATGAGAGTTTTGTTTGGGTTCTTGATTTATTTCTTTTTTCTGTGTACATAATAGACCAGTCTTTAAATACCTGGTACACTTTTAAATCCCAAACTTTAAATACCTGGAGTACACTTTTTTATGGATTAAAACTGGCAGGATAATTCAAACTTACATCTGAAAATGTATAACTAATATAATATACAAAAGATGGACTGAAAGACAGAAAAAGAAAGAAAGGTAGTTCTCATTTTTGAGGCACACTTTTGCAGCACACTAGTGTGCCTCAGCACCTACTTTGGAAGTCACTGAAATAGACACAGCCAAAGGAAAAGCAAGCAGATAGGCTTCCCAAATTGTTTCATCTCATCCTCTTTCATGCTTGAACTTCCTTCTATATTCGTAGAGTCATAGTGTTAGAGTTGAAAGGGGCCTCAAAGGTCATCAGGTCCAGCCCCCTGAACCAATGCAGGATTCACCACACCCAAACTACTTGCACAGAAAAATCTATCTAGCAAGAAAAAGAGCCATAGCGAAAAACTGTCACAAGTAAAGATTGGAACCAACCAGAGCACACTGATGCCTAAAATAACGGGGAACAATCTTATAAAAGAAAAACTGCCCTAAAATCGGGGTCCCAATTCTTTGGTGGAATTTTTTTTAAAATTCTGCAGGAGTCTGGGGGCCTCCTGGCCCGATTCTGCAGGTCCCTGTCCCCCACCCTCACCGGTCTGGGCTGTGAGGGCTGCCAGGGATTGCCTCCCAACTACCACCACCACCACCACCACCCCTTCGCTGCTTGGACACCAGCAGCAACAGCAGGAGTGGCAATGCTTGGGTCTCCTGCCAAGAGAGCCAGGCTGGGCTGGTTGGGGGCCAGAGGGTGCCTCCCTCCCCCACTCCAGCCCAGCAACTCACCCAGCAGCTTCCCCAGCTTGTCCTCCTGCTGGCCACTTCCTGGCCCCGTTCAATAGGCCCTCCAAGGGTGGCGTGGCGGATGATGCAATCAGTCCACTTGCCTGCACTAGGAGGCCCGTCAAGCAGGGCCCGAAAATGAAGCTACGCTACTGACCAGGAGAGTCCCTCCCTCCTGCCCCCTCCCCCCCCCAGGATTTCCTTTCCCCCTCTTCCTCCCAGGCTAGTCTGGGTGGGGGGTGCTGGAGCTGCCTCCTCCTCCCCATCGCACCCTTCCCAGACTGCTGGGACTCATCCACCCCTCCGGAGCCCCAATTCATCTGGTCTGTGACAGCAGGAGCCAGCGCTGCTGCTATTCTTCCCCTCCTCAACCCCACATACTCAGAGTTCCTGAGCAGGCTGGGCTGGGAATAGGGATGCTGGCCCAGCTGACATCACAGCAGGTGACATCACAGCAGGTGATGTCACAGCAGGTGACATCACAGCAGGTGATGTCACAGCAGGTGTGACAGCAGGTGTCACACCTGCAGGTGTCACCAGCAGGTGTCACAGCAGGTGACATCACAGCAGGGTGACATCACTGCATACAAGCCAATAAGTGGTTTACATGCCGTGATGTCACAGGGCAAGGGAAATTCTGTGGGGAATTTTCCTGTGGCCCTGCTTCTATGCGAAACCCACATATCCTCGATCTGGTTTTCTGTTCAGGCCTTGAGGCGGGTGGTCCGTTAGTGGGGGACGTAAGAGTTATGCCCTTATCATGGACGAATCATTATCTCCTACAGGCCAACCTCTCAGCACACCCCCTCCAGAAGGGGAATGGACCAGTTAGGTTGGTCCGCCCTCGGAGGCTGATGGAACCACAGCGGTTCCAGGAGACTCTGAGGGAGTTAACCCTAGACCCTGACGGCCACTCTGCTGATGTGCTGGTCCAGCATTGGAATACCTGGCTGGGGGAAGCCATTGACAGGGTGACTCTGAAACGTCCTCTGCCTCCGTCTCGTCACCGCAGGGTCCCTTGGTTCACTGAGGGGCTGCGGTGTATGAAACAGGTATGCAGGAGACTGGAGCGACGCTGGCGTCAGACACACTCCAAATCTGATCGACTTCTCCATAGGGCCCATTTGTGGTCCTATGTTGAGGCTGTGAGGACAGCAAAGAAAGAGTTCTTTGCTGCCCTGATAGCATCTGCAAAGTCGCGTCCAGCGGAACTGTTTTGGGTGGTGCGGGGGCTGGTCAGTGCGGCCTCCCTCCGTCTGGATGGGGACTTGTCCCAGGCCTGCTGTGAGGAGTTTGCGATCTACTTTGCAGACAAGATCACTCAGATGACATTGTTTTCCTTTCCCAGATGGAGATAGGGATCAAAAGAGCCTTAGGAAAATTTCAGCAGTACTGCTCATCCAATGGCCTTGAGATTAATACCGATAAGACCAAGGTTATGGTCTTGGGTGCCAGGTATCGCCCCCTTACGTGGCGGCTGGGTGCAGGGAAAGTGGGCTCTGTGGACTCTTTTAATTATTTAGGTGTTTCTTTCACCTCTAGAGGTACTTGGCATCTCAATTTTAAGACCAGGGCAGCCAAGGCCACCAGAGACATGAGAGCTATTGCTCAAGCCTTTAGTATCTCCAAGGGAGTTTCGATGTCTTCGTGCCTGAAGGTTTACCAGGCTAAAATTCCTCCAACCCTTTTGTTTGGGGCAGAGCTTGGTCCATTCCCCAACACGCTCATTCTTGAGCATGTACAAAATCTCTTTTTGCACGTCTGCTTAGGGTGGGCCCTAGTGTTCCAGGAGCCATTTTGAGATTGGAAATGGGTGTCCTGTCTATTAAAGCGCGTGCCAGTGTGGTTTTCCTGAGGTTTTGGTTACGACTCCTGACCTTACCACAGACTGTGCTCCCCTTGTTATGTCTTAGAGAGGCGCTACTGCACGGGGGTCCTAGGGCTTACCCCTGGTTGTTACATTTGGGCCATTTGATACGTGAATTAGGGTATTCCTTTGAGTTTTTCCAGGGGAAATCACTTGCGGGTATTAAACACGAAGTCCTTAGGAGAATCCTGGCCAGCGATTCTCAAGAGGATATGGGTGTACTGCGTCAATCGAGAGTTGCCCCTCTTTTGGGATAAATAAAGTTGTCCTCCTTTTTCAAACCCTATCTAGACCTCCTAGAAAATTCTAATCTTAGGAGACTCTATACATTGCTCCGTTTCCAGATGTTACAACTGGCAGTTGCCGAGGGCAGACAGAAACACATTCCCTTTGATTAAGACTATGCTTCTGTAGAGCTAGAAAAATTGAATCAGTTGATCATTTCTAACTGAGATGTCCCTATTTCCACAACCTCCGTGTGACCTGGCTAGCCCCATTGTTACCTATGGGCTGTTCCTTTGCCACGGAGGGTTGCCTTGTTTTGCTCCTCTCTCTGTCACAGAAAGAGGCAATAGGGGCACTTGCTTTGTATATTTTGCTGGCGCTCAAGAGAAGAGATCTTATTAAGGAGCGGCTTAAGTCAATGACAGCATAAAATAGTCCTGTTCTGCTTCTTATTTTTTACCTGAGCTAGGTGGTGTGCCGGGGAGGTATATTGTCTTATTCAGTTTATCTTTTGTGCCTCCTTCTACTGTGCTTGTAATTTACTAGTTATGCTCTTGATTGTTATGGGGCTCTTGTTTTCGTTCCTTTCCTTTTGCATATATTAGGATGATTTTGGAAACTGTTTGATAACCAGGATGTTTTTATTGGACAATTATTTTGCCCGTTTTTATCTTTGGATATGTTGGTTAACATTTATTTTATGTTGCTTATATCTTTGTTTATATGTTTGCTTGTTTCGTTTGTGTGTTTTTGTCTGGGTCATGATGCAAGTCCGTACCCGTATTAATAAATTGAATTGAATTGAACAGATCTGGAGTAACTTTGACACCGGGTTGGAAGCAGGAAGTGAGGAGCACAAGGTTATGGAGGCACTGTCTGGTCGATCTTTCTGGGAGGAGTTTCAGGAAGTGACGCCGGCCGATGCGGTGGATGTCCTGGGGTCTGTTAGAGCCACTAGTTGTGAACTAGATCCATGCCCATCCTGGTTGGTGAAAGCCTCCAGGGAGACATTAGGGACGGTGCTGGCAAGGGTGGTCATCACGTCCCTCCAGCAGGGGAGGTTGTTGCCCAGTCTCAAGGAGGCTGTGGTGCGCCCCCTTCTGAAGAAGCCTTTGTTGGATGTGGACGCACTCGCCAGCTACTGCCCTATCTCTAATTCTTCCTTTTTTAGGGAAGGTTATTGAACGGGCAGTGGTACTGCAGCTCCAGGCACATCTGGATAGTATCAGTTTCCTTGACCCTTTTCAGTCTGGGTTCCGCGCCGACTATGGTACTGAGACGGCATTGGTGGCCTTGGTGGACAATCTCCACCAGGAGATGGATGCAGGATGTTCAACATTTCTGATCATGCTAGATCTCTCAGCCGCTTTTGATACTGTGGACCATGGGCTGCTGCTGAGACGGCTACATGACCTGGGGGGTCTGGACAGGACTGTCCTTGGGTGGTTTTGCTCATTCCTCTTGGGGAGAAGCCAGCAGATGGTGTTAGGGGCTGAAATGTCAAGCCCCTGGGCCTTAACCTGCGGCATTCTGCAGGGTTCGATCCTGTATCTGTTACTATTTAATGTGTATATGCAGCCCCTGGAGGAGATCATGAGAGGGTTCGGGGTGCGATGTCACCAATATGCTGATGATACTCAGCTGTACCTCTCATTTTCAACTGACCCAGATCCTGCTGTCTTGACACTTTCCNTCTGGGTTCCGCCCTGGCTATGGTACTGAGATGGCATTGGTGGCCTTGGTAAATGATCTCCGCTGGGAGATGGACACAGTATGTTCAGCATTTCTAATTCTGCTAGATGTCTCGACTGCTTTTGATACCATGGACCATGGGCTGCTGTTGAGACGGCTGCGTGACCTGGAGGGTCTGGACAGGACTGTCCTTGGGTGGTTCCGCTCATTCCTCTCGGGGAGAAGCCAGCGGGTGGTGCTGGAGGCTGAAACATCAAGCCCCCGGGCCTCAGGGTTCTCAGGGTTCGATCCTGTCTCCATTATATTTAATGTGTATATGCAGCCCCTGGGGGAGATCATGAGAGGGTCCGGGGTGCGATGTCACCAATATACTAATGATACTCAGCTGTACCTCTCATTTTCAACTGACCCAGGTCCTGCTGTCTCAATACTTTCCCAATGTCTGGAGGCTGTGGCGGATTGGATGTGATGGAGCAGACTTAAACTTAATCCCGATAAGACTGAGGTAATGGTAGTGGGAAGGGCGAGGGGGGTGTTGGCCCCTCTGGGGGGGGGGTCTGCCCTCCTGTAGCCCAGCAGGCTCAGAGTATGGGGGTGGAGTTGGATTCGGACCTCCATCTGGATCGGCAGGTGGAGGTGGTGGCTAAAGCAGCCTTCCGCCAGTTGTATCTAGTACGGAGGCTCCGTCCATACATCTCTGGGCCTGACCTGGCCACTCTCATCCATGCCTTCATCACCTCAAGGCTAGACTACTGCAACGCGCTCTACGTGGGGCTTCCCCTGTTTCTGGTCTGGAGGCTGCAGCTAGTGCAGAATGCGGCGGCCCATCTCCTTACAGGGACGGGTCAGCGGGAGCACATAACACCTGTGCTCCGCACTCTGCACTGGTTGCCTATAGCATACCGGGCCAGATTCAAGGTGTTAGTTTTGATCTATAAAGCCCTACACAGTCTGGGCCCCTCATACCTCAGGAACCACCTCACCCTCTGCGTCTCAGAGCGATCCCTGCGGTCTACCAGGGGCGCCTTCCTGGAGGTCCTGTGTGTTAAGCGGGGGGCCACAATGGAAAGGGCATTCTCAGTGGCTGAGCCGTGACTCTGGAATTCCCTCCTGGAGGAAGCTCGCCTGACCCCGGGTCTGCTGGCGTTCCGCCGAGCCTGCAAGACCTGGCTGTTCACCCAGGCCTTCAGAGGGAAGGGTGGGAGGGTGGGGTGGG